>JAFIRS010005309.1:0-60358 GCA_018342105.1 Gonioctena quinquepunctata | reverse complement strand
GGGCATACCTCAAGTTGATCTATTTGGATTTCAAAGGGATTATCCCCCTTTTAGGGAAAAAAAGGGGAAAAAATTGATTTTTCCCCTTGGAACATTGGCACATAAGTTGAAATGTCATTATTTTGTTCTCCTACATCCGTCACAATCATTATATTCTATGAGAGGATGGAAATATACAAAATAATGATATAAACAAACCCAAGAACAACAAAATAATTGATATTACAACAAAAAAGGTAAAAGTAGATAATCATATTATTTAACTGGTAATAGTTAAAGTAAGGAAAAAATAAGTATTTTGGAAATTAAAACAAGTAGGTAGTAATTAGTAGATTTCAGCCAAAAAAAAATTAAAATAAAATTTTTTCAAAAAAAATTAAAAACCGACGAAATACGGAACTAAAAAGTAAAACCCGAGAAATACGGAACTGAAAAAAAAATTAAATAAATTTTTTAGTTCAATAACTAAAGCCCTTAACTAATGTGAGTAACTAATTTTGAGTCGGCCCCAAAAACAAACAAGCAAATTAATTAGAAAAGGCGTAAAATGATGGCACGGTTGCGGGGTGTTTTTCCCCTGAAAATTTTTTTTTAAAGTAATTTAATGATCTTCGTTGATTGTTTTTTTGGGCCCCCGACTAAAAAATTAGTTACTTATTAGTTTGGGACCAGTTTGAACTAAAAAGGGTTTTAAATTTTTTTTTACCTTTCAGTTCCGTATTTCGTGGGTTTTAAATTTTTTTTAAGAAAGAATTTTTTTCAAAAAACAACTTTATACACAATTGTTTTAAATTTTTTCCTAGTACTGGTTAAACCATATTTTCCCATTAAACATTTTACGCCCCCCAGTGGTCAAAAAATGCAATTGTGCGAAAAATCGAGATATCGACTGAAATATCCTTTTTGAGTTCCCCGAGACAATTGAGAAAATTTTCAGAGTGAAGTCTGTCTGTCGTAATCTTCCATAATAACTGGGGAAACCCGTTCGACTAATGGAGCTGAAATTTTAGGGGCTTCAGTTCCCGACTTGAATGCGACAATTGGTTTTTGGCTGTCGTCTTCAAACGGCAAAGTCACTTTTAAAAAAAATTACAGAAACTATATCCCGGAACTTGATTTTGCAAAAAAGTCATTTGAAAGCCCTCAAAAAAAATTTGGGAAAAAAAATTATTTCCCCAAAACTGACACCGTCAAAAAATTAAAAAAATCAAAGTTCAAAATTTTGCCACCCAAATTTTTTCCCCAAAATCTATCCGATGGATTAGAACAAAATTGGGCGGGGGGAAAACAAAAAAAAAAACAAATTGGCCTGCGTGGCTGCAGTTGAAGCTTTCCACCGTTTCCCGGTGCGTTCCCCCCCTTTGCTGGGACGACCCGCGTTTGGTGCGGACGCCGATTGCCCGGTGTAAAATATCCCCAATCAATTGACCGTTGAATTGACTGTTAAATTTGGGACCGATCAAATTGACTTCGTTTTATTTTAAAAAAACCCCCCTTTCTCCGGGCCCGTGCCGGTCAAGTTCTAGGTGTCCCACAGCTGTTTTTTTTTTAACATTTGGATTCATCTGTTTTTTAGGGATATATAAAAAAAGTGAATCGAGTACCCAAAATCTGATATCATAGAGAATATGAAGAATATTTCAAAGAAATTAAGTTATTTACCATGTTTTTTCATCTGCGGTAAATTTATATCTGGTTGTGGTAGGTTGATTTCAATCGTCCAGTTATTAAATGGGTTAAAATGATAATGTTTCAACAATTGTAGGTATATAAATTCCGGGTATAAATAGTGCATTATTGAGTTGAGAGCTATCAGAGTTCAAGTATTTGCTTAAGGGTAAAAACGGGCCCCCAAAATGAAGAGCCCAGTAAGTAGATTTTCTTTTTTTTTATGTTCTTTGCCTTTGCGGGAAAAAATATATTTTCCAATGGAGGTGAACCTTTAATTATCAAGCAAGTTTTGAATAGGATGGGGAAAGTTTTTATCCACTACTGAAGTAGCCTTTTTCAGTTTAAAAAGGGTTTCCCCGGATCCCCCCACTTCCCTTCATAATTCAAAAATCTTTAACTTTATGATCACATTTAAACCTCATCCAAAAACCAAAAACCCTTTTAGATGCTATGTTGATATATAGACAGATCTTATCGAAAAATTATTGAAATAAAACTACTTATTTTAAAATACCACGTTTTAAAAAAAAGAAAGGATAAAATAATTTATTCTAGCCCCATACAGATTAGCCAATTTGCAATTTTATTGCACTCCAAATGATTAAAACTGTTGTGTGGGGTTTTCTCAACGATAGGGATTTCCCCATACTTAATACAAAAATAAAATTGCATGGCCTCATTTTTTTTTTTGTTTCCCAAAATTTTTCCCAAATTTTTAACGGAAAAATTATTACAATTCTTTCTCTCGTTCCCCAAAAACAAAGGAAAAGTTTGAAAACCTATTTGTGTTTTCTATAGATTCAGAAGTATTTATTCCTGCGAAAATTACTGAAAGGACTCATATTTTTGAGTCAAAACTCATTACTTTTCTGATTCTTTTAAAATATTAATACTAAATTTTTATTCAATGCTTTTCGTTAAAAAAATTTCAGGCAGTCATTTGACTAGTGTCATCCTTAGACGTTAAACGAAAGGAGTGAAATAAAAAATTTGGGGGTTGTACGGTTTTCGCTGTCTGAACTAAATGGGCCATTAGTTTGATGTTCTTTTGGGAATGACGGGTGTTGGGAAGAAAAAAAAACTTGAAATGTTTTCATGATTTTCTCCCAGAATTTTCCCCCGGAACTTTTAAATAAATAAACTTAAGAGGGAATAATGAAATTTGAATCCCCGGAGATCATTCAATACGATATTGGGAATTTTTGCAACGATCAAAATGAAGCAAATTAATACTTTTGGACGAGGTAAGTTACGACCCGGGCCGAAGGCGAGTGTCGTAAACCGGGGAGGTATTAATAGCCTTTACATGATCGTTAAAATTTTTTTCTACAACCAATAAATAAAAAAAATAGAAACAAGAATTTCTTTGGTGTACAAGATAATTTTCACTGCTACTTTTTAAAGGTACTTTTGACGCGTTGTGATTGAAGGTAAATTTAAAATTTAAAATGTAAAACAAGTATGTGAAACATAACCACCGGATTATCCTCAAGTACGTTTTCTATACCAAAATTTCCCTTTCATAAATAAAAAAGAGGTATTTATTCCAAAATCTGTTTCGAAATGAAAACCGTGTTAAAATGGACAATATTAATAAATCGGTAGCAGATATTTAATTCGCGTATTATAATACGGGAGTAGAAAAGTATTTTGAATGCCGATATCGAATTTTATACTTGACATATAACTTTGATAGAGCTAGTGTGCATTTATTACAATATTAAACCACCTGCTTCGCTTTCCGGTTTAATCTTCGATAATAAAGCCGTAAATTGCACGAACTAAATTTCCTGAGGCAAAATACTTTGAGGGAAAATAAAAAAAATGCGATGGAATCAGCGCAATGATATTTGATGAGAATATTTCCGAATCACATTTAAAATTGAATAAAACTACCATAATTCATGTTATTATAATCGAATTTTCATCGTGGAAAGTTACAACAAGTCTTCGTTCCAAAATCGAAGGAATCGTTTTACAGATTCATTCATTCATGTTATTTATTCACTGCTCTTAAACTCACTCAAAAACTTGAAATATATATACATTTTTTTACTATGAATTAAAAATATTGTATCTGGAACCGACTCTGACAAAAAAAAACATCCACTGCTAGGGAATCGAACTCGAGCCTTCGGAGCTTACAGTCTGTCACTAAGTCTGGCTCACTCACCACGACCTTTCGTGATTTTCAACATATTGCAATTAGACCTGGTTTCGATGCCCAAAAAGGCAAAACCATTTGGTTACATATGGCGACCTCGTAAAGGCCGAATTACATAATTAATGAACTTGGTTTGATAAATTATACCATGTCAAACGGATTTCCGGTACACATAAAAAATCTGCATTTCGTATTTATAAAAAATAACTGGCTGAAGCAAAATGCCATACTCATGCGGTGTCGCTTTACGGTGCGCTATGCCAACGAATAGTTATTTTTTTTTCTAGTCCATTCTTGAGTTGTTTCATTTTGTTTCAATATATATTATTCACAACAAGCGTTATACGCTGATGGCATACATACTCGCCATACTGCCGTAACGTAGTCGATTTTTTTCTCACCGCTAAGCATGGCACAATTTTTCCGAGGCATATTTATAAATCCAACTTCTCTAAAAAATCAAACGCCATACTATAACACATGATTTCACTTTTTTCCACATCTTTACGCGAGTGTGGCAGTGTTCAACATCATCGTCATAGTATGGGGTATTTTTTTTGTGCGCCAATCACATTGAAGTAAACTGAATACAATGGTGCAATACTGTAGTAACAATTTACGTCTATTAATCACTCTAAAAAAGTTCGAAAAGCTTCAAGCATGGCGCTACTTTACAGTTGACCAGAAGTATGGCTACTATATTAACCGTAGTCACATTGTATCATCAACTTCCAAAAAAATGGAAATGCCATATTGCAGGAAATCATCTAGCAACTTAGTACCATCACGAAGGCGAAAAAGCACGACTATTTATACCTGTCAAAACAGTATTAAGTGGCGTGATTATCGTGAATGTGTACTTGAAACGAATTATTTGAAAACAAAATTGGCCTGTAGGAATCGTTTAGAAAAAAAAACTTACCTGTAAGCGGGCCGTAAGCGACACCGATATGGCATTTTGCTTCCGACGGATTAGTTTTCATAAACTGAAAAATGCAAGATTTTTTTTGTGTACGAAACGTTAAAACCTGTAATTTATTCGACAAGTTCGCTACTTGGTCCTGTGATAATGTGTCCACTACCAGCGATATGAGTTGGCCTTTTAAGCATCATCATCTGCGCCTTGATTAACATCCCGAGGCAAGGGCGGATTCATGAGGAGGGGGGTAATTATTCCCAGACTGAAAAATACTATAATAACTAGAACAATATGCTCTTCTGGCTAGTATATACCTATAGCAGCGGACTATTATAGAATTACAACATACTTTCCTACTTTAAGATTCAATAATAAATTATTTAGACTATGGATATGAGAGTGATTTTTTTTTAATTATTGAATTTGAATACAGTATTACTTTACAAAAAATACTTTTTTTTTAAATCTGATATTCAAATTCCGCCACGTTAAAAAAAACATAAAATTGAATCAGATCTAAACTGTGGCGAAATGAATATAAAAAACGAAACCTCCTGGGTTTGGAGTATATTGATATGTAAAATTAATTTGACAACTTTTCTAACTCTGCCCTGTAGTGCAGTAGTTTCTGGCAGAAAGGTCCTTTTGGCTTTGAAGCAATTCAAAACATGGCTTAGGATCAAACATGACTGAGGAACATTTAGCAGGTCTTGCCCTTTAGCATCCACCGCAATATCTTTAATAGATATAGAGAAAGTTATAGATTGTTTTGCAAATTTAAAGAAACGCAAAACTGAGTTTGTTCTAGTTGTGATTTTAATCTTTTAACAAATATTTAGTTTATTGTACATTTTTTATTAAGATTTTGTCTCACTAATATGGTTCCAAATTTGCCTCCAGAATTACAGAGTTGTTTCTATCGTTCTCGTACTGAATTTGTTTTGATTGATTTTTTTTAGTCTAAGTTCATTTTTTAATGGAAACCAAACTTAATGAACCAATTTTAATTCTTAGTTTGGCTTTAGGAATTGAAATGTATTCAATATTTAAATGTAGTAGACACAAATGTATTAATTTCTGCTAAAACCATAACTGATAAATTAATACATCGTTTTAAATTTTGTGTTTTTACAATATGTATTTTAAAACAATATATTTTAGTTTTTATGAAATTGGGGCGAACCCATTAATATGACTATGTTTCATCCCCCCCCTCCCCAGAAAGTTGCGTAGATCCGCCCTGACCCGAACTGAAAAGGTACCTTCAATTCCAATATCAAATCACGGTATGTAGTTAGCTCAAAATCCCTTTATTTAATCAATTTTACATTCCCTGTTTTCCTCATAGGAATTAAACGCGTTGACATATAATTTTGACATGACCTAGAGTGGTTTTATCGCAAAACAATATCGACCTACTGTGGTTTTATTAGAATAAAACATCAAGAAGACATTTATTACTATAAAACTGATATGATCGGTTCTTGTTTGAAATTTCGGCCATTTGATTGGTTCAGGGAAATAGTCAGTATAAAACATCGACAGGGTATTTTACCACTATAAAACTAATTTGATTGGTCGACTCTGAGAAATTCAAGTGACATTTGATAATAAAAAACAGCGCAATAGCAATAATTTCTAAGATTTTTTATTTATTTTTTATTTATTATTTTCTATACATTACCAATTACCATTTGTTCTATGAAATCATTATCCCAAAGTCTAGATATGTGTTTCATGCTGGAAACAATGATCGATAATCACCGTATGTATTACTTCCAGGCATTATTTTCACTTGACCTACACTACCCTCGTCAACGGCGGTTTTCTCACCGGTCACCACCCCTTTCCACTCGCACATCATCCAGAACCACGATAGGCAGTGCCATTGAGGAGGACCAACGAGTGGTGCCCTACTCGATCCCAATCTTCCCACACCATTTCGCCCCCGCTCAGGTTCAGTCGACTATATCCACATATCACCCTGTTAGCAACGGATATTCTAATCAAGGCAGCCAAGGTCAAGGAAATCAAGGACAAGGCCAAGGACAGGGAAATCAAGGAGGGTATAACTATGGGCAGTACCAATAACCCCAGCGCGTCGTAGCGCGTTTGGGACTTATGGTTATAACCAAGGTCAAAAGGACAGAGCCACAGGAGGAAGTGCAGGAGGTCAAAATGGTCAGCGGCAGAACCAAGGTCAAAGGTTATGGGAGCAATAATGGTGGGCAGGGCTCTGGGCCACCTAGTTATGGATATTATTAGAATTGTTTTCAGGTCCTGTCGCAATTATGTCTCTAAAAAGTTTGGTATCTTTGATCGATGAAAAGTAATTACATTTCACAAACTTGAATGTTTTTATTCCAACCAATCCATGTCCAGTAATAGTATTCAAGCAAAAAAATGTAATTAGTTTTTTTAGAGATGTATATTTGGTAAGGAAATATGTCTGTAACATCACAAGATGAAAAAATTGTGAATAAATCCGAACCATTTCTTTTGATTGTATTTGCAATGTGATGATATATTGACAATCTATATGTTCTTGGGCCAAATTATTATAATGTGGAATATACTTCATGAATATTTTTTTTTATTTTTTTTTACCCTTTAATTGAAGGCATTAATAATGCTGTAGATTTTCGTGAAGGAGCTTATATTTACTGTAAACTGATAAATTCAAGAACTATAAATTAGCTCTACTGATTCTGTGGACTTACCGTACATCAAATTGTAATGCTCTTCAATATTTAGCAAGCTATTCTTTACGCTCTCATTAAACCACAATACTCAAGATATATTCTTTCCGATACTGTATATGAAACTTTTCATTATTAATTTCACAGCAAAGGTGTCTTCATAAAATATTTTACTTCCCAAAAAAATGAGATTATTGAAACTTGAAATAGCATGGATCAGTAGTAAAAAAACCGAAAAATCTATAATCGATCGATTGGTTTAGCCTCCACTATTATTTTAGAGCGAAATGGATAAGAATGTCAAATAATATCTATTCCGATCTTTACATTGGCCCAAGGACCGCAGATTCGAGCTACTTAAAACACAAAGTATTTTGCATAAAGGTCATTTCAAATGGTTTTACATTTGACATCCGCTGATGTGATTAGACATATTACGAGATCTATTTCTGAACAAAGGAAAGGGATATGCTTCTCGAAGCAACATATTATGAGGGAAACGTTACTAGCTTATGGTCTATACTGGTTGATGATGTAGCCCTCCCCCCCCTTCTCACCCTCTCTTTAGATGGAATATCGAAACCTTTCAGTGTCCAAATTCCAGTCCTTTAGTGTCAAAAATTCCAGTCCTTTAGGATCCAGCGGTTTGGCTGTGGCGTCGTCAGTCAGTTAGACATGTTTCTATATTATAGATTAATATATTCCACGTAAAATTTTCTGTGCGTCAGAATTCATAGATGAAAATTCGATCGATTTATAACATAAATATTATTCCTGATTAATTAGGGCATCATCTCAAACATTGAATTTCCAAAATTGCAAATCGTACGAGTTACAAATGATGAGAGTAGAAGTGCTTTCATTTTTAATAAATATAGGAGAGTCGCATTCTTGGTAAATCCAAATATTAATATTTTTTACTTCATACCGTGTGACACACACTCATGGTACACCCCCCATTTTTTCTCCTTGCTTCTTTCTAGCCAATAGGCTCAGGTCTCAATAATAGTAAATCTCAATCTATTAACTTTACCTTTCAAACTTTCTCCCACTGAACCTAGAAAGTGATGCATCTTAGTTCCTGGGAGTCCACTTGATCCTGGGTTGACTCTGGAAGCCCATATCAATCAAACTTAGTATAACTTTCTTTGATTAGAGTCTGTCAAAGAATTGTTTCCATGAGCATTATTGACGGCATATCATGCTTACGGGCTCCATCATGACTTATGTAATTTTAAGCTGGGTCATTTCCTGAACTCAAATTTTAAGCTACAACGATTTTTTTCCCGATCTAGAGAGCCAATGAACCCTAAAATTATTCCAAATAATCAAAATAATGCTACACTATCCCCAAAAAAAAAGAAAAACAAAACAATTTTAAACTCGAATCTCCTTTTTTTCAAATGGTACCATAATGGTTTTTGGACGTCATTCGATGGTTTCAGTTAGGGCACTAAATACTATTGAATTAATCGTATTGAAAATTTTGACAGTTCCAAAACATTCAAAAAGTTAAGCCCTATGAAATTTCACCCAATCATTTTTCATTACACTGATAATGCATTTAGTGCAATTATCAATCACTTTTGACAAACACGATTGAGTTTGACAACTTCATTCCAAAAAAATTTTAAAAAGTCACGTTTTGGGAATGCGAATGTTCAAAGATAAATGCGTAATCAAAGAAAAAAATTTTTAGAAATAAAACCTACAGTCACAAATATATTTGGGAATATTTATGAATTTTTCTACGAACGAGAATATGAATTAAATGAACATAGAAGCTTAGAAGAATTAGCGTTGATACCCAAAAAATTGGGCGGTCAATATGAGAGAAGACGGACTGAATTTAAAGGCAACGGTGAAGACAATGTAGAACGTTTCGTGCAAACTTTTGGGAAGAAAAGTACTATAATGACTATAATAGATTGACCCTTTTAAAAACAGTATTTAAACCAGCCCGAGATGCCCGCGATGCAATCAGGAAGAAACTACAAGCAGATCCATGTAAACGTAAATCCAGTTCAGTTTCAAATTTGTCTAAAGTTAACAAAATAATATTGCTATGGGATGAAAATACTCCGGGAAAGGGCTTATGCAAATTTTACCATATTGCTGCTGAGAATTAGTGGGCGAGGAGGAGAGGCATGTTGGTGGTTTTTTTTAAACTGAGAAAATAAGATGATCTCCAACAAATCGCATTGAAAGACAAAGCTGCCCTGTACGTCTTTTTCATAAACTGATATCATAACGAGGCGACAATATTACCTCACCACGACTGTTCTTATAACCAGATCGACACTGGAAAATGAAACTGACAAATGGTACGATGATGTACCTGTTGGAAGAGATACAATAAATGGATGGACTAAATCTGCTGCTGAGGCAATTGGCTTGAATGTAAAGGACAAATCACTCGAATAGATCAACTGCTGTTAGCGAATTGGCAAAAAGTGGTATAGAAGAACAATAATTGCTGAAAGTTACTGGTCATAGCAATCAAAATTCTATAAAACCATACTTAAATCTCGATCAAGAACACCACAACAAGATCATAAATATTATGCGTGGTAAAAGATCTTCTATAGTGGGAGAACAGCAACGAATCTAATGTTAAATTTTAAATTTTAATAATTATACTTTCACTAACTGCATTTTCAATAAATAAATACATGTTTCATTGTGTTGAGTTATAAATTTTTTTGTCAAAATTTTTTCCGCCGAATATCCTTGACATTGACAGTCGTTTCATAATTTTATGATTACTGTTGTTGTTGGTAACAGCCCTCAGCCTTCGGCTTTGGGCTGTTACCAAGGAACGAGCTTTCGATTGTCATAAAATTATCTCGTCTATTATCAA
Organism: Gonioctena quinquepunctata; assembly: GCA_018342105.1. Classification (NCBI taxonomy): domain Eukaryota; kingdom Metazoa; phylum Arthropoda; class Insecta; order Coleoptera; family Chrysomelidae; genus Gonioctena; species Gonioctena quinquepunctata. Next base: position 50,045 of record JAFIRS010005309.1, on the reverse strand, counting down.
CGTCCTAGGGATATTACTACTGATAATAGAAATGAATTAAGAAGGCCAACAGTTTATAGCAGAAACGAAAAAGTATACATGCTGTTAATTTATGGGGAATGTGGGTAAAATGCAGTTGTTGCTCAACAGCTGTACTCGGAAAGATACCCCGAACGACAATGTCCGGTTCGAAATTACTTCAAGCGTCTTGAAGAGTAGTTCAGAAGAGAGCCTGATGATAATGTTGGTAATTAATATAATATTGTTTCTGAAAATATGGAGATAAGTGTTCTATGAGAGGGGAAACGATAAACAGCATATCTTAGGAAGATCGCTTCCTGAGTTGGAACCAGTCGTAAGTGTCAGAAGAAGTTTGAAAAAACATAAGTATCGATCTTATAAATATCAAATACATCAACATTCGTACGAAGACGATAGTATAAGAAGGATGGAATATTGCAGGTGGGTACTACGCAATAATGTACAGCCAAATAATGAGTTTCTGAAAACAATAGTAATCTCCCATGAGTCAAGATTCTTGGTTCAGGTATTTAACAAACAAAATACTCGATATTGGATGCAAGAGAATCAGCATTTATGTAGGCAGGGGAATTTCCAAGAACGTTTTGGGTTTAGTGTATGGCTAGGAGAATTTTGGAGGTATCTCCGGACTCGTTTGTCGGCTACATACTTTGAATGTTAGGATTTTATTGATACCGATATACCCAGGCGAGACCAAAGTGGGCTATTTTCAAAGAAATTCTTCTTGTTGAAAAAATAATCGGTGTAGATTAGTGCGGCATCTATTCTAAAATGCAATACCTATATGGTCAATGAAATGTCTTTCATTTGAAACTAGAGAAAATTGAACTGTAATTGTGAAGTAATAACCCCTTCGTTGGAACTATTATAATTTCTCATTGTTTGAAAGCTAATTCAATTTGAATGGTGGGGTATTATACCCCAAAAATTCTACAAGAAAGTCCGCGATAGTAAAATATCTACGTTTTGTGAATATTCATTCAATAAACTAATTTTTTTGAAATATATCAATATATTTTACACAAAAAAATTAATAAATATAAATAATAAAAAAACTTTAAAGACAAGCCTTATTGAATTCTGTGAGTAATAGATTCAAAACTTGTCGCCAAAGAATCTCATTTGTATTCAAATTGAAAAATATCATTATATAATCTGTCACTCAGAATAGCGTGACACCTCTGAAGAAATTAGTTTTTCCCTTTGTAGTGCACTTAATGAAATCTTGTAATTAAAAGTTTTATTTATTTTTTATTATATTTGACAAACAGACCCCAAAAAATTCTTACATACCAATTTTAAAATAGAATCGAATCATAATTCACAAAACTCGTCCGCCATTTTGAACGCCATTTTGAATCTTCTAATTTGATTAAGGAAAGCATGATTTCGGACCCCAAATATCCATTTTGATTAGAATCACGCTATAAATTCCTCGGCCATTTTGGCCGCCATCTCTGTTTATATGAAAATGTCATAATGCATTGTCACCGGAATGATGAAGACTCAAATTCTAAGTCAGATTGAACAGACAGACAGAAATCGAACAAATAAAAGTTTGTAAAAAACACTTTTACATTTACTTCAGTCTAGAAAAAATTAAACATTGTGCTTTACAAATAATTTATAATAATTATTATTATTGAAGCTATATAGAAAGCTTCTGTGCAAATAGAGAATATATATCACTTCGAAAAGATTAATTTTGGAAGAACAATTTAATGTTCAGAAAATGATAATTGTTTTTTTAGTTAAGACAAATCATCTAGTTTCCTCTGAAATGATAGATCTGATAACCCGTTTCTGTGATTTTTTTTTTGGGATCGAGACTAATATTTCTTTTAGTATATATGACTATTTACGAAATACGACCAAATTAGAGACAGACTTCCGAAACGCTACTTTATCGTGATACTGAGTTAATGTAAGGTAGAAAATCAATGCTATGTTCCTTCTTAATAACAGCTAAATTATCGAGAATACATTTGGAACATTAGGGAAACTTGTTTACCGTATTTTCTCCATACATAGTAGAATAGCTCACAGGGGATACCGCTAAAACGCACCGGCAACTCTACCTCTGGGCTGGGGTGGAAACGGTTAATCTTATATCGTATACTTTGAAAATTCAAAATGGCACGAGATTCATTGATTTCTAATACAGTAGTTCAAACTACTCCTTTATATTACATTTTTTATTACGTAGAGTTGTTCGAAAAAAACCCATTTCTGTCTCCGATAGAATATATGAGTATCAATAAAATCCAAACATTCAAGAGTATGTAGCCGAGAAACGAGTCCGGAGACCTATGCTGATATTGATGACAATATATCGGACTCCTCCAACCGTACATTATATAAAAAATTCAAGAAAATTTACAATTTTTTCTCGAAATACAGGGAATTCATTGAAAAAAAAAACGCATTCTTCTTAGAAACTTGGACTGTATCTTTTTACTCACCCTGTATGCATGGAATTACTATACGACGTTCTCAACATTGAAAGATGTTTGATATATATTGTTATGTTATGAAGGACCAGTAATATATTTTAAAAGGAAAAAAGAAATAATTTCATAAAAAACCCACAAAAATAATAATTACTTAATAGTTAGTAGTTCATGAGATATTGTTTATACATATTTTTGAGATTCTATTTCCTTTATGAAGCCTCTGTATAATATTGATACGTAAAAAATATGCAAATACTTTTAATGCAATCATTTTCATATATTGTCAAAATGATTACAACCTATAATTGTTCAAAATACAACAAAAGTCAAAATTTTAACCATTCTGAATTGAATGTGATCAACAAAATTATAAGCTTGTAACATACAGTATATGAAATTGTATCTAACTAAAATGGCCAATGGAGAACAACAAACGTATTGATGACAATAGCCAATCAGTATGGTCAGATGTAAGTTTTGGGAAATTGGGGGAAAAATAAGAACTGTGAAATGTCAAAGACAATTATCATCAAAATTGTATATAGTTTTAAAAAGGTAAAATATTTTAGTTCTAAGTTTTTTCAAATAACCCCAAAAGAGGGGATAATGAAAGTGCGCGAGTTTGAAAATTCAAATAATATGGACAAAACAGAAATTGTATCCAGGGGATAAAAACAAAGTAAAAAAGGAGATTAAAAATTTTGAAAACAACGCACGTAAAAAAATTTTAGGAGAAAATTTCTTGCAAGATTTTCACAAAATAAGAAACTAACCAATTCAACCTCAAGAGAATTTCGACAATAATAAAAGGAGAAAACAAGATTCCTTTTTATACCCCATGAAACTGTTTCCAAGCTGATTTCTGGCATTTATATGGCTCCTTTTGTAATGGAGAGCCCCTGAGAGCAGTAGATTCAAAAGGATTTCAGATTCTTGTGGTATTGTAACAGCGACAGTTCTAGCTCCAAGTATAAACTTTTTAGTGCACATCACAAACTGAATAACCTTACAACGTAACTCGTATCGTATTTGAAGAACTCTATTTTATTTGGTATTGAACTAAAAAAGAATTTTTCCAACCTCAATGAAAAAAGGGGAGGTTATATACTGTATGCATCACTGTTTCTCATTATTGTCTATAAAAAATCTGTCTGATCATAGTATTATCTATCGTGGTAGCAGGTTAATAAGTTTTTCCTGAATGAAGGAAATAATTTTTTTTTCGATACTTTTCGGTTTTTTTTTCCACAATGATATGATCTGCATTCTTACTTAAAACACTGAATTGAAATAGACATCAAGACAGGGCAGTGGCTCCATTGCCAGGACCGGCTATCGGGAGACGAAAGGCGTACCAACTGAGTTTAGTCGTGGTAAGAAAGGGTAAAAATAATTGGCAGCAACGTGACGAGAGAAAACAGTGACGTTACCCAGCAATTATTATTACATTACAATATATTATACAAGGCGAAAATAATTATCTATCACATATCATATCAATTTATAGCCCAAAACGGACAAAAAAAAATAACAAATTTGTTTTTTTTTTAATTCACTTTTAATTACAATTGGTCTCAACGCGGTAAAAAATATATTTGTAAGAAAATAATAATAAAGTAAATAAATAATAAAATTCATTAATTTTACAATTCCCAAATTATTATTACAATTTGTCGCCAACTTGGGACAAAATTAACAATACTTTTTTTATAATTCATTTTATAACAAAAAATATATTTGGGTTTTAAAATGGAATTTATATATATATATATATATATATATATATATATATATAGACATGCCTCCCTATTCGAACTAAAAAACGAGGGGGTTTGCCCCCATTTTCGAACCAATAAAAAAAAAAAAAAAAAAAAAAAAATGTCAATTAACTTCGATTCAGATTGGGGAGTTTATCCAGGCTAAATTTAATCTTCAATTTTCATCAGAGAACTCACACTGGTTGGTTTTAAAATTAATCGAATTGGATTTTTTGTTACCCTGTTATAGAGCACAAAACGAAAAAAGAATAGAAACGGGTCAACGTGACATTGTACATCATTGAGGCATGGTATTCCCAGAACAAATAGGGGTTTTGTCAATTATCGGAATTGTAAAAATATTCTTTAGCAGAAAGCTTCACTTTTAATCTTTCACACCCCGTATATCGGAAACTAGTCGGTGGATTTTTTAGTGCCCTTGGACACTTTTGCCGAAAAAGTCAAAATCTACAACATACCAAAAAATTCAGGAAATTTAACCGAAAGCCATTTTCCATAAGCATGGTGCGGGGTCGTTTCTTTCAGTTGATTGCAAATTTTTAAAATTTAATCCAAAACCCAAGAAATAATTTTACCCATTTTGAGATTATATTTATATACAACACTTTACCTGTTCGATTCAAATAAATTGTAATTTTATTCAACAATTTGTTTTTTCTGTGCAACGACCCTTTCAAGAACGGTCCTGTCCCCCATTGCAATTCGCCAAAATCAAATGCGACAGCCAAAAATCCAAAAAGCATTAATTTTTAATTTTCTATGAAGGGGCATTATGGCAGATCTAATGGGTCTGTTATAAAACTCACCCCCGAGCACCATAAATTAGTCACGGAGTAAATTTCTCTGTCAAATTATGTAAATGCGACCGATTCCACTCATGCCTGCTGTTGCGAGCTATTGTACCTGATCATTTTGACTGATGCCTGTTTGGGCATTATCCGAGGATACGTGAGGAGAATCACTTTGCCCCAGAAAAAATATTCAAAACCTTACGTCCGACCTAAATTTTTTTATTAACTTATTTTTTATTTTTTTATTAATTTTCACCCACTGTTACAAGTCTGATCAACATCATTTCGGCAAGCGCGCGCATTGTTTCAGGGGGGAAAAATTTTTAAGGGGAAAAACCCGACAAAAAATCAACTGAAAACAAAACTAAAAACCTTTAGATTTAAATGGGGGAAAATTTGGGAGCTCCTAAACTAATGTGAAAAACTACTTTGATTCGCCAAACAAACAATTACTTTGAAGAAGTAATCAAAACCCCCTATGCATCTCCGCCAATACTTTTAACATTCAATTGCTAGTTTGTTTGGCGCCGACTCAATTAGTTTCTCACATTAGTTCAGGAGCTCACCTCATCATTAAGTCTAAGAAGGTTTATTTAATTTTTTTGCTTTTCAGCTGATTTTTTCGTCGTTTAATTTTTTTTTTAAAAGTTTTATTTTTCAATTTTTGTGGTTGAAATCTTCTAATTACTACCTACTAATTTTTTGATTACTTCCAAATTACTTACTTACCTAGCTTACTGTTAAATAATGATTAGGGAGGGGTCATAACGGGGACGCGAGGTACGACGGGGCCACCCACACTACAAGTAACTACGCACACTAGCCGTGTTTTGTTTTCGCTAATAAGAGGGCATTTCGCATCGGCCTTCATGCGGCAGTGACCGGCGATCCGAGTGCACGCGTTTATTTTTGACGACCAATTCTTTTTTCCGTCGACATTTCCCATCTAATTTTGAGTGGTTACCAAACGTCTAAAAGTGGTTTAGATTACTACTATATGTTTTTTTTACTGTGTATTACTACTAACATCAACTATTGATATGTTTTGAGCAAAATCACTCTGACCTTCAAGTTTTTTGTTCGTTATTTGAAATTCTGTCGACATAGGGCATAACGGGGACATGGCTATGGGGCACAAATGGGGTACCCTTGTGTGTGGGAAAACTCGAACAACTTGAACGGACGTAAGAAGGTTCAAATCGAATGATCCCCGGTTGAAAAAACTCAAAAAAACAGAAGACTCCAAAAAAGCCTGCTCTGATGGAGAAAAAATTAAGGAGGATGTCTTATGCATCTATTGTGTTGACTCGAACTACACTTATTTGAAGTCTTCGAGCAGTTGGGTGGCCTGCCAGCTATGTGGACAGTGGGCCCATACAGCCTGTGCAGGAGGCTGATGACGCAGGATTTAGAAGAAATCCACATCTGCTTATTCTGCTGACAATACAATAGTGTACCCCGTACTGCCCCCCGCACTGGGTACCCCATACTGCCCCTACCCCGGGGCGCGATGGAGTTTTCATGAAGGTTTTGTTAAATTAAAATTAAAAATATCATTTGATTTCTTACTTCACCAAATTTGGTGCCAAATGTTGAATTAATAAGTAACCAAAGAGTTGTCATTAGTGTTCATTAAAAAATATTTTATGTTTATTTTTTTATTGTTTATTTCCCTTAACGTCCCCGTTATGCCCCTCTCCCACCCCTTATATAATACAAATTATTTTTTGGAAGTTCTGGTTAGTTGATTCAATCACTTTGTATATAATTCCATCCTTTCATAGAATGTAATTATTGTGGCGGATTTAGAGGATCTGTCAATGTCAACTACATATGTATGCCAATGTTCACAAGTGAAAATCAATCATCCCTTTTCTACCCATAAGGGTGGATTATTTCATTCCAAATTGGAATATGATCAACTATGAGGTATACCCTATCTAATAAAGAAAGAATCATACAAATCGGAAAACCCACTACAAAGTTATGCCTGATAGAATCGGTTAACGGGCCAAAATTTAGAGGGTGAACGATCAATATCCTTCATTTTCTAACCATAAGGGTGGATCATTTCATCCCAAATTGAAATATGATCAACTATGAAGTACACCCTATCCAATGAAAAAGAATCATTGGAAAAGGACCCTTCTGTGAAAAGTTATGCGTGGTCATACATAAAAAAAAATATACGCGTCGAATAGAGAACCTCGTCCTTTTGGTTTCGTCGGTTAAAAAAATTAAGGTTCGAATTGATAGAAATTCAAGATGGCTAGCTTCTAAAATGGCGGTCGACGTTTGTCATTTGCCATCCGATTCTCTCAAAATATATCTGAGAATTTCCGATAGCACGTATCACGAATTTTATTATCAAATTTGATATTCAAAATGCACGTGAATATGGCGGACGATTTTTCTCATAGTCCAAGTCGACTCACAATTGGTATTCTAGGGTTTTCAGAACTGCCGATTTTTTTATTATAATGGAATTATTCAATTAGACATGTTTATGCTTCAACGCCCCGTCTCCATTTTACGCCTTTTCATGAAATCAATATAGATATCGATGTTTTTATTTGAAGAGCAAATTTTTTTTCCCTACATAATTTTTAAGTACTGCCTAAACTTATTCAATTGTAGTTAAATCCGGATGGTGAGGTGATAGCCTCAGTACTTCATGTCCATAGCTGGTGATAAATAAAATCAATGGCATATTTAATAAAACGCGGTTTATGCAACTTAATCTATTTATCTATACTATTATAAAATTGTAATTGTCTGTTTGTTTGTTTTGTTTGTTCCAGCATCACAAAAGTACTAGACCGATTTCGATGAAACTCTTTTGAATAACAATAAAACCACATTTGTTCACAACCAAGTGCTACCAATATATGGTTAAATTTCTGGAATAAAGGTCATTTTCAGTCAATTTGTATTATCTTTTCTACCGACGTTTCGACAAAGTATTTGTCATCTTCAGGTTAAAAAACAAATATTATATTTATATTTCTGCTTTCGCATTCATGTATTCGCTTTTGCAAGCGTTGTTTTGTTTGACCTGTATAAGTACCTTGAAAGTATCCACATGGTATTCTATAAACTGTATGAGTTGGTCTGTTCTTTGGTATTCGATTTTAATCCATACCTATATACTATTATAAAATTGTAATTGTCTGTTTGTTTGTTTGTTCCAGCATCACGCAAAAACTGCTGGACCGATTTCGATGAACCTTTTGTTTGAAAGCTTATGATTAGACTTAAAAACTGTTAAATATTTTATACTGCCACACTGATGGGAACCGGAGATATAACAATAAAATCACATTTTTTCTCAACCAAGTGCAACCATAATTAGGTGAGCTCCCATTTCAAGTATATCCTGTATATATATATATATATAATTTGAAGTTATATTTTTTCATTTTCGTAAACCCCTGGCGATGGTATGTGGTCATATGTTCCTCCATATTTCTTGGGACAAGTGAATGGACAAATGAGCGTTTGACATCAGTTAGGTCATCGATACTCAACTTAAAGTCATAACATTCCATGTGCCTAAAAGTGAGGTTTCTGAGATAATGGAGAAAAAAAATGAAGATATGTCCTTAGTAGAGACATAATTTCCTATGTGCAATAGTCGCATAATGCTAATTTCTTACAACATATCGGAATATGTGTTAACCTCCAGAACATTTTTTTTTAATGTTGGGGAATCGGAAACATAGTACGGGTGAGCAGAATGAGACCAATAACTCCATTTTTTCATGCATCATATTATTATGTTACCATACTTTCTTGCATATGATTGTTTTGGCAGATCAACGACAAACAAACCTAACCTCAAATTCATAATACTCCACTTAGATAAGAGTTAAGGTCTGAAATCATTTTTTGCGAAAAAAACTGAAGATAAGTACTCTCAATTTGTTGGAGTATCATTATCAAAGCTATTCTGATTGAATTATCTAGGAAAATATTATCCAATCAACATGTTTTTTGATGAAGAAAAACAATTATTGTGCATTAATATCCACTTAAATGATAAAGGTTCTTTAGTGGGTACACTACATAGAAACAAACGAGGCAATAAAGCAATGTTTTGTTCAATACACAATTGGCAACTCAGTATCATCGACTGTCGCACGCTTTGGAATATTCCTGGTGTATACTGTATCAACGTACATACTGCTAAAATTTTGCCGTTAAATCTTCCTCATATTCTACAGATGTTTCTACACGAGGGATTTCAAGGTATCCCCACGAAAAGTCTAGTGAAGTTAAATCCGGAGAACGTGCAGGCCAAAGTATAAGACTACGTCTCTACCTATCCACCGATCATGGAATGTTTGATCAAGAAATTGACGAACGATTCGTTGGAAATGGTCCGGTGCTCCGTCATATTGATACCACATTCTTTGAGGAACCAATAGAGGTGCGTCTTCAAGTAGCCCAGGTAAAACGGGGAGGAAGAAGATATGGTCCAACGATACGATTTTCGATCATTCTTACCCAAATATTAACTGAAAACTTTTTTTGGTAGCCTTTTCGGAACATTCCATCGGATTCCGTTCTATCCCATAAATGGTTGTTTGACACAAAAAAATCTAGAGGGCCATAATCACCAGCATCTAGGGCCATCACCTTCTGTAGGCGAAATGGATAATAATAGTTGATCACGTGCTACCGACTTACTGTTGATTGTCGCAATTTGCAACCTATACGAAATAGCCCTAGTGCTGGTAGAAGGATCTGCTGCTAATCGTTGAAGAATTTGTTCTTCCGTAACATTATCTCTTCATGTTCTATTCGCACCACAATGGTGTTTACTGAATTTAAAGGAACCCGTTTTCCTCAATCGTCGATGCACAGCATAAAAGTAATGAAATGTGGATGATGTCTGCTTGATATCTATGTTGATATAATTCACAGCGGTTATGGCACTTCGCCCTGTTTCACCATAAACGAAATGCATATCTGTATATTCTTCAAATGAATAATCCATTTTGAAACGATGTTCACTGACTGTAATGATGACAGATGACTTGACAATAATACAAACTGTTTTGGGTTACTGTCAATTATGTGTAATGTAAGTATCGATATATCAGTGTGTTTCCACCGAACAATGAAAAAGGCTACGTTTCTTTAGTTCCAAATTCCGTATGTTTTATGCGTTGATCAGTGGTGTACTGAACAGCCTACCACAAACTACCATGAGGTCTGACTTTGCAACTAGTTATCACGAATCGAAAGAAATAATTTAAGTAGATATTAATACACAATAATTGTTTTTCTTCATCAAAAACTTGTTGATTGGATAATATTCTCTCGATAATTCAATCAGAAATGGCTTTTGATAATGATAATCTAACTTCAACAAATTAAGAGTACTCATCTTCAGTTTTCGCAAAATTATTTCAGACCTTAACTCTTATCTGAGGTTGGGCTTGTTTGTCAGTCGATCTGTCAGAACAATCATATGCAAGAAAGTATGGTAACATATCAGTGAATCCAATGACATCGATTCGATCAAATAATATGATAATGAAAAATGGAGTTATCGGAATCGTCTCAGAAACCTCCCCTTTAAATACCTACTCTAATTTTGGAGTTCTGCAATTGAACCAAAAAAAAATTATATTTTATCATCTAGATACTTTCAGTTTAGTGATGATTAAAATCTGTTACTTACTGACCTGTCAAAGCAGCCACATCGTTCTTGTATTTTCTTCAAATCAACTAGAAGTTGGTTTGAGAAGAATTGGTTTCAAGTGACTAGATTTGATTTTGAGAAAGTATCACAAGCCGTTGAGGATTGCGATGGTGGTGTTTTGTTTTGAATATTTCCCTTATTATAGTTATCATCTTACAACAATCTTTCGTTTTATGATCGAAATGAAATTATTTTCAATTTATCGCCTACTATTGAACAATGATAGATACGCGTTCCATTCGGGATCCATCAATATCAGAATAAACAGTGCAAATTAATTTCCTTCTCTCATTGAGTCATGCGAAATAGATTGCGACATCTATTAGCCAGAGGAAGAACTGGAAATCAAAACATAGCCAACATTTCTTCTCGAATAGTGGCCCCCGTAGATTTATTTTCGTACCAAAGCGAGACAGATTGGGACATCTATCATTCAAAAGAAGAAATGAAATAACGAAAAGCCCAAAATATTCCTGAATGAGTAAAATTTCGAATAACAACTTCACATTCTGGAACGAATGATGGCAGAAACACACCACTCATTACATAAAAAAAAATTAGAGCCTGTAAAACTTATTTGACGTGCCAGATACTACGATCAAAATAAATAAGTCATGTTAACTTTTTTGTAGGTATATGGAAAATGGAGGGACTTAAAGCCTTCCAAAATTCATATAAATTGAAACAAGGGTAGATTTCTAGGAGTAAAACATCCCTGTTAAAACATTCATCAAAAAACAACTTATTTTATCTGGATTTTTCAATTCACAGAAAATATTTCATTCACTATTTAGAGAATGTTTTCCTTCTCATCCTTGGATTTTTTGGGAGTTTTTGAAAATGGGGCATAAGGATGTTTTTAAGGGTAATATGCACTTCCCAAAGAGGACTGTTGGAAGTTTTTTTTTGTTCTTCTGTGGCTTTCTTTGCTTGGTACTGAGACGTATTGCGAAGTCAAAGAAATGTTGACGTGTGGATGTTCTTTCTAGACATAACATAGTTTGGCCTCGAGAGGTTCAGATATTGAGTATACATTTATTTTCCAGTTTCATAATGGATCTCGGCAATTTTATTTAATAACTTGATAATTTCACACAACAAAGTTAAAATTTCATGTGAATTGAATCTGAGAATATTTATATTTTTTCGACCCCTCACTTTCAACTATTTATATCATTTTGTATTCCTTCATCTTAATTCCAATACCTCCTATTTTACAGGATAGAAACAACGTTATTAAATTTGTATAAGCAAATGAAACCAATATTATTCATTATAATAAAACCAATGCCCAAATGACCGATCCATTCATTTACTGCTTCATTTCAAATTCCTGCCATGTTATATTGTTACAATTTGGCCATTTATTGTGGTACACCTGATAAACCCTGCAGAACAACACTGGACTGTATGGCACATGGAACATTTCATTCAGTATTCAGTGCATTCTGAATTATTATTCTACCTTTCTCTTCTGCGTTGTTTTGGAGTTGACGGCATTGGTTGATGTTTTTTTTTATTTTTCACTTGAACTGAGAAATACGTGGGGAAATGATGGGTGTTTGAAGTGTAGTGAACATTACCAATTATATAATATAGACATTTTGATATCACTGAATAAGTAAATGTAAGTATTACATGAATTAAATTTATTAGCAAAGTCCAGACACATAAAATAACCTCAAAAGCATAAATGTGTATTTTTTATAGGGTGTCTGAATCTATAATGACATGGTGAAATTGTATCATTGAATTAATTTGTTTTTACAAAATAACCTTTTTTACCATTTTTCCATTAGGAACTTTGTTAGTTTTCAGATTATGGATAGTTTCCCAAAAAAACAACTTCTCATGTTTTCCAACAGACTATGTTGCCTGAAATATATTGATTCTTCAAATAGAAGAATTCGGTTTGTGAAGAATTACTGTGAAATGAATATTTGTCTGAATATAATTTCAACTAAATCTTCCTTCCTAGAGATACAATTGAAATTGAATATAAGAAAATATACAATCATATTGCCATTATCTCCAGAATTGGTGGTTGGTATATTTCATATCGAATCTGTTTCAGGAGATTAAATCTCAATTCCAATACTCTAAGAAATAAAAAAGCCTTGGGAAATTATAATAAAACTTTATTTGTCAACATTATCACTATCATCCTAACAGAATAAATGAATGGAAAAGTTCGCCCCGGAATGTGTCAAGTTCGCTTTTTCATGAAGATTACATTATAGACATCCTAAAAGAGGGATGCATTCATGGTGGTATAAGGAAAATTGAAAAAATTTAAATAGAATGTGACACCTTCAAATGTCCAAATAAATAACAAAAGGCTTCAGAAAGTGATCTCCAAAAATGTTATTTGCAGCGATTTATGTGCGCAAAACGTTTTGGAATGTTCTGTTGTATGTATGAAAATGCTATCAAAAAAAACAGGACAAGTTCTTTTGTGACATCCCAGGGACAACCTGAAAATCGCCACCTGCGGCGGACATTGGCCTTTCTATAAAAGTTCTATTCATCTATAAACACAGAAATCCATCCGATTGGGGCTGGAAACTTGGTACCAATGGGCTCATTCCAGTAACAATGTCAGAGAAACCTGCTCCAGATACCTTATTAAATGTCATTTCAAAAAGGGGTACGGTGGAGCATTTGGCTGCGGGTGGGTTGAAGTGCTCTGTTGTATGCGGTTTCTGCAATGGTGAATCATGCAAGAATGCACCAGAGATCACCATCGAGAGCGGAGACGAGTATGAGGCAATGACATGGACAGAAGCCCAGATTATCAGTGCGGAAAATGGGTTAGACGATAACTCTGACAACGAAGATGAGTATGAAGGCATCAACATCAACCGGACCATCAAAAAGAAAGAAATAATAGAAACATATTCGGGGACATAAATACTGAATACAAGTCGTACTCACCCAGCAAACACGTTATGTACATCACTTGGCAGTTTTGCGAAGTATCAAATTGCACATTAAGGTGGTCGTTCAATGTAGTGTATTTTCATTTCAAGTTGCATCGAGAAACGGTTACACTTTAAGAACTCAAATTTGGTTGGTGTACTCAGAAAGGATTAGAGTTATAATTGAAAATATTGAGATTGAATTCTTTTCCAAAATTGAGATTTTTTTTGTCGAAAATTGAAGGAAATACGCCAATACATGCTTTTTTTATTCCAAACGAAAGACCCATGAAAATAGTTCAACTTCCGATTGAAAGCGAATCTCCAGACAATTTCGTTTGGGACATTAACTTGAAATACGAAATGGGCGGCGAATAGCCAAATTCAAACACATAGCGAGAAATAGTTCATTCTTTACAACATTAATAGTTCAGCCGTTTTCGGTCAGAGAGCACCATTGTAAATTGCATTCATAGAGGGACTACTATTCTTCAATGAAATAGGAATGTGATTTTGATAACATCTGTAAAGAGGGCGGCAACGTTGTGGCGAATGTAGGCGAAAGCCACGGGCGGCAAAATCTAAGGGCGACAATTCGGCTAAATAAACGTACTAACGACCTCTTCTTCTAATGCCGTCGGCTCCAATGCATGTTTAATGCGTGATTCTTCGGTACTCTTTTGCTTATAGCGATAGCGGCTAGCTTAAAAAGTCCGAGTATCACAGGTGGCTTTGCGGTAACGGTAAGTATCAAAAACAAAATGAGTAAATGTAAAGAAAAAGTTTTTATTGTTTTTATTGCTTTTTTTATTCGAGAAAGGCTTAAAAGTCGCAAAAAAGGAAAATTGATATAAATATGTCTGGAGTTTGTAAAATAGGTCATTCTAGTTTGTTCTGCAAATCAGATTAGTTAGTAAGGTGAATATTTCAGTGTACAAAATAGTAGGTAGTGTAACTAAAACTAAATACGTTATATTTTTACTATTCTACGCTTAATTCTAATTAAAATATCTGAAACATGTTCTATATCAAAACTCAGTAGTTTTCGAGATATTTGGCCGAACATTTTCTGCCAGATGTTCTGATCATAACCTCACCAATGGAGAGAAAGTTGAATGGGAGTGGCTGATTTACTCAACAACAAGATATGCGGTTTACTGTTTCTGTTGCAAACTTTTTGGTAAGTCTTCGACCAACTTGTCTAATAAGGAAGGGTGTTCTGATTGGAAACATTTGTCACTAGTGCTGAACTGACACGAAAAGATTTATTCCCATAAAAAATATATCGGATCATGGTTAAACTTATGAAATATGTTATCTAAGGGAGTTACTATGAATGGAAGTCAATTACGTTCATTGCATGTAGAAAAAAAAAAAAAAAATAGTTTTATGTCGTCAATATTTAGCTTTACGTGGTAGATCTAACAAATTATATGAACATAATAACGGAAACTTCTTAAAATTAATAGAAACGTTCACCAAATTTGATTCTGTAATAGAGCAACATGTTCGACGCACACATAAAAATCAAAGCAGCGGCAGCGGTAGCGATATGACAAACTATTTAGGCGATAAAATTCAAAATGAGTTGATAAATTTAATCGGCTCACAAGTAAGAACTACTATTTCAGATCTAGTAAGAAAACATAAATATAACTCCATAATCCTCGACTGTACACCGGATGTGAGTCATAAGGAACAATTAAGTGTAGTTTTGGGGATTGTTTTATTAAACGAGTTGACGAAAAAAAATTAAATACGTGAATATTTCATTTTATTTTGCTATATAGTTGATTCTACTGGGGCTGGCTTGTATAACTATGTGATAGATTTATTGGTAGAATTAAATTTAAGTATATATGATTTGCGAGGACAAGTATATGATAATGAATCAAACATGCGTGGAATACACAGTGGATTACAAACACGAATCTTAAATATAAACCCGCGAGCATTTTTTGTTCCTTATTCGGCGCACTCATTAAATTTAGTTATTAACGATGCTGCTAAAATTTCTTTTGAGGTGTCCGGATTCTTTGACATCGTTCAAGAGATATATGTGTTTTTTTCCGCATCAACCAAAAGATGGTCAATTTTGAAAACGTGCCTTACAGATTTAACTTTAAAACCACTATCTGATACACGCTGGTTCAGTAGAATAGACGCTATAAAACCTTTGATATATCAAATTAGTGAGGTTTATGATGCTCTTTTGAGAGTAATGGATGCATCCACATCTTCAAGAGATTTTAGTACATCACACCTAGTTCGATCGCTCGCAACAAAAATCCAAAACTACAATTTTTTATGCTCTGTAGTAATCTGGTACAATATTTTATTCAAAATCAATTCTCTAAGTAAATTAATGCAGAATCAAAGTATAAATCTAAAAGCTTGTTCAGACTGTCTAAACAAAATAAAATCAGTTTTTTAGACTTAAGAGATGATAAGGGATTTAGCTAACTTGTTGTAGACGCCAGGGAGCTGGCCGAAGAATTAGAAATTGAACCAAATTTGTTATCTTCACAAACAGTTCGTCAAAGAAAAAAGAAAAGACAGTTTGATTATGAAAGTACTGACGAACCAATAACAGACCCGAAAATGAATTACAAAGTGAAAGTATTCTTCTCTATACTAGATACGACCTTATCATCTCTTAATGAAAGATTCAAGGGGTTGGAGCAATATAAAAACATTTTTGGATTCATTCATCAAATGTTCAGCTTGAATGAAGAAGAATTAAGAGACTAGTGTGAAAATGTATCATTTCATTTGAAAGATGAAGCACGTAAAGAATCAGATATTGATGCGGATGACTTATATGATAAATAATTTGTTTAAAATGCCACTTACCAGAGCAAAATGAGTTAGATCCTCAGTTAATTCTTCAACACATTTTAGAGAACAATTTAATTTCAACATTTCCAAATACTGTAGTGGCAATACGAATTTTTTTAACGCTACCAGTATCTGTAGCATCGGGAGAAAGGTCTTTTTCAAAATTAAAATTAAAAAAAACTTTTCTACAATCAAGAGAGACAAGAGAGACTCAGTAATTTGGCAATTATGTCCATAGAAAGTGACCTTATGGATTGTATTCCTTTAGACGAGTTGATTAAAGATTTTGCCGATTTTTCTGTTATGTAACATTTTTATTGTTTTGTCAGTTCTGTTATTGCTGTGCTTTTTTTACATTCTTCGTTAATCTTTATGTCTAAGACTTGTCAAGATCTTCTAAATGTTATGGGGATGAGTAGTCAGGTATCATGCTGATTAAAATCAGTACACTTTATTTTTCGGAAATATTCATTTCCTTTATTTGCAAACATCAAATGATAATGATGATTCAAAATTATAGGTTATACATTATACGGTATATAAATTAACACATATTTCATTTCAAAATTAGATAAGTAATAGCGATTATTTCAATTTTGTGTGTACCCCCTTATCTGATGTATCAGTATCAAAATTAAATATAGGTATTAGCACGTATTTTAATTTTATTTATGTGTACCCACCCATGTATACATTTTTACTAGAAAAGGGGTAAGGGGTGTAAAATTATATTTTGCTCACAGGCGGCCGCATGGCTTGGCGCGCCCCTGTGTAGAAGAGTAATTTCGGGGAGGACGGGGTCCGAAGGTTCACACGAGTGCACCTCTTTGCCAGTTAATTTATTCAATATTTCGAAAATGGTGTTTGTTCGCAAAACGCTGATATTTTCATAAGCTTTTGTCCACCTTGCCTTGTCTGTTTCTCTGTGATTAATATTTATTTCTCGATGTGTACGTTCGGGTGAAATTTTGCAAATGATTTTGATCCACTTCTAGTCATCCGATTAACTTTGGCAGGTGTTCATAATTCCGGTGACAATCTATTATGAAATTTTTGATACAGAAAAAAAAAACAAATTGCGGACGAGTTTCGTGATTATGGGGCGCTTCTATTCAAAATTGGTAAGTGGGTGTTCTTTGGGTCGAAGATAATAAATTTGTTGTCAAAATTCATTGATTTAAGATGGCGGCTCCAAGATAGCGATAAGAACGAGTTTTGCGACTATGCTCCAATTCTATTGGTGTGTCGGAGTTTCTCTGGTCGGAGATTTTGATTTTGTTGTCGAAATTCAGGAATTTGAGATGACGAATTTTGTGATTATGCCCCGATTCTATTCAAAATTGGTATGAGGGGGTTTTTGGGGTCGAAGATTATAATTTTTTTGTCAGAAATTAATAAGATGATGGATTTCGTGAATAACAAGAAAGAATTAACTAAAAAGGAGAAAAAAAATTAAGACAAACTTTTGTACAAATGTATTAAAAGGAAATAATAAAAAATAAATAAAAAATTATTGTTAAAGACAAGTTTTTATATGAATGTACTAAAAAGGGAAAAACCTATTTCTTTGATTGTTAGACCTAGGTTATTCCATGAATAACAGATTCATAAGCTTGCCGCGAATAGAAAATAGTTATTTTTGCGCATTGATATTTAGGGTTTTTAGGGGAATGGGTTTTGTGATTTATAGTCAAGATTTTTGGGGTCGGAGACTATGATTTTGTTGTCAAAATAAAAAACATTCAGAATGGCAGCTCCAATAAACTTCTTTAAAAAGGCAACTATGTGTTGCATTAAAAATGACTCTCTGTACAATGCTTGTAACCATTGAACACTCATAACACCATAATGAACTGTAACAATTCGCTTTCGAAGTATTGGAACGAAATATGGTTTCTTGGGGGATTTGAAGGAGCGTAATAGGCATTTTTTCATGGGAGTATTTTTAAGTAGGGGTTATCGACGTCGGAGATTATGAATTTTTTGTCTAAATTCGAGATGGCGGACGAGTTTTGTGATTATGGTACGATTTGATTCAAAATTGGTATGTGGCAGTTTTCGGGGTAGGAAATTATGGAATTTTTGTCAAAATTCATAAATTCAAGATGGCGGCCCCAATATGGTGGACGAGTTTTGTGATTATGTTCCAATTCGATTCAAAATTGGTATGCGGGGGGTTTTCGGGGTCGAAGATAATTAATTTTTTATCAAAATTCCAAATGACGGCTTCAAGATGGCGGACGAGTTTTGTGATTATGTTCCGATTCGATTCAGAATTGGTATACGGGGGTTTTCGGGGTCGAAAATAATGATTTTTCTGTCGAAATTTGAAAATTCGAAATGGCAGCCCCAAGATGGAGGACGTGCGACGTTCTCTCTCTGTCTCTTTCTATTATATGCGAGTCTGTGTGACAAGCGTCTAGCCCTTGCTCATACGATTTTGAAGGTGTACGAAACCATCCGAACTGCCGTTCTGCTTGCGGGAAATTTGAAATGATACATGAGCGGTAGGATATCTATGCAAATACAATATTTTCGCATCATTGAAGAGTGTTTTACTCGAATACGTGATTTTAAAAAAATATTATTTCAAGCATCCATTTTTGCACAACGCCTAATTTTTTTAAATGGCAGTCGGCCATGGCACCCCATTCTAGTACACCGTACGAGAGTTGAGATTGGACAAGTGCAAAATAAGTAATTTTGAGATGTGTACTATCCAGGTAATCTGGAAGGATCCTAAATTCAGTCAACAGATCCCTCAGTTTCATTCATTGTTTCATTTGTATATCCCATCTGGAGTGTCTATCGATGGTGGTTCCTAAATATTTGATTGAGTCCTGTTAAGCCACGTAATTATAGAGAAACTTTCTACGATGCAAAACAACGTAATAGTTTTGAATAAAAACTTGATAAACAGAAAAGGTCAATAGGGACCACCTGCTAGACTGAAACAGCTGATAAGCATACGCTCGTAAAACCATACGTTGTTATTGGAAGACAATTAAAATGCATTTAAAAATAATTATCAAGAAGTAATCCTTGTAGACCGGACGCATAAATAATTCATCTAGGAGAGTAAACAAACATTATTGATTGCTACTTGGTACATTCACAGCGAGATAAGGAAGTCAGTTTCAATAATTACCAAACAACGTCGTAAATTTGACACACGTCCAAAGTCGATAAACACAGAGCAGTTAAAAGAAGCGATAACGACTCGTGAATCACAGGGACTAGACACCTCTGAAATTCATAAACACACTGGTTGGTCATTAATTCAGCGACTACCCGACAGCCATCATAAATACCTGTCATTCAGTAAAAGGGTATCCAATTATAACAGAGATAAGTAAACGCGGGTTAGTCATAAATATATCCAGCAAAACAAGGCCCTTATCAGTTTTACGAGTCACCTCGTTATCTGCCCACAACAACCTAAGTCCCGCCCCTAGCTTCTGTGTTGAAGATCATATAAAAACGCGAATTCGAGATCAAAATAATCAGTCGGGGTTCCACAGTGAACCACAGAATATGTCACTCTCAAAAGTTAGGTTAAAAAGTCAGTCGAACTACAGTATCGTACAGTAATAATGAGAGTGTCCAAATCAGTGTAGTGAACTTCAGCAAACATAGAAACTCAGCCAATTCAAATCAAGTATTGAAGCTCTTAGTAAAAACACGAGTGAACAGTATAGTTTTCCACAAATTGTCTATTTTGTCAACGCTCCCAGAACAGAGATAATACAACGGGAGTCAGCAATCCCATAGTTCACGATCTCTCAGAAAATCCATAGCCGTATTAAGCGATTACTACTATATCGGACGAATTAAAATATAATAACCAATTGACGCGGAACTAATCGACCTACTAATACATTTAAGACTAATTGTCGTGTAAAAACCTACTCGAGTGAATAAGTGTGAAACAAGGGGAGATATGTAAGTTTTTTCTATATTTATGTTTATGGCAAAACCCAACGTATTGAAATGTGTATATGTCTGTAAAGTATCTCCATAGTTTTCAAGATTACAAAGATCTCAAAAGAGAATTGGTATTGCTAGCCGTTTGTGGCAATTGAATTTCAAGATTGTTCTTTTAGTAAAATTATTTCTATTGTGTAGCCCACTGCAGAATTATCTGCCAATACGCTACATTAGCTTTCATTGTATGAAGATTGTTGCTTATCATTCGTCCATAGACGATTGAGAGAATTGTGTAAATTTTTATTAAATATATATGTACATTCTTAACATTTTATGAGTGCATTCTTTTATTTATTTTCTTTTATGAATAACTTCTCGAATCTTTCTGAACGGTAGTATTTCCTGAATAAACAGCCCATGTTCCAGTATTTGAGAGAAATGAAATTAGTTCTGAGCCGCTCCAGAACTAGTTTCAGTATCGACCTTCTTCAGACAGTCGATTGCTCTTAATACTGTTTTTCCAATCTAACGAATAATGTCTGGTATTACAGGTGTGGCGTGTTAAGTCACAACACCCCGTAGTCAGGGCAAAACAGTCCTTATCCAGAATTTGTATATTATTATCAATGTTTAGTGGCCCTAAATTTGGTAGGTTGTTAGGTGAACGGTAAGTAGCAGGTTTTCTGGCTATTTAGTGTCACTTTATTGTACTTGAACCATTCGCTAATATTCCAGAAATCTTCTTCTGATTCATTTTTTAGCTGTTTCCACGATGGGGATTGGTAGAGATTAGCCATATCATCGGCAAAACTAATCATTTTACCCTTTGCTTTCGTTTTCATAACGTTGTTCACGTATAGCGTGAGAAGTAGAGGTCCAAGAACAGTACCTTGTGGGACGCCATAGGTTACTATTCTTGGATCACTCAGTGTTCCGTCGATGTTGACAAATTGCTTTCGATTGCGTAGGTGGTCTTTGAGTAACTCGTATATTTCCCCTCTTAAGTCGTAATAGTTCAGTTTTTTAACCGACGATACCAAAAAGGAGGAGGTTCTCTAGTCGACGCGTATATTTTTTTTATGTATGACCATGCATAACTTTTTATGTCTGATTCCGATGATACTTTTTCCATTGGATAGGGTGTACTTCGAAGTTGGTCCCATTTGAATTTGAACAAAAAAATCCATCCCTAAGGGTAGCAAAATGGAGGATATTGATCGTTCACCCTCTGAATTTTGGTCCGTTAACCGATTCTGTCAGGCATTACTTCGTAGTGGATTTTCCAGTTTGGATGATTATTTTTTTATTGGATAGGGTATACCTCATAGTTAATCATATTCCAATTTGGAATGAAATCATCTACCCCTATGGGTAGAAAAATAGGGGATGATTGATTTTTCACTTGTGAACATATGTAGTTGATATTGACAGATCCTCCTACATCCGTCACAATAATTACATTCTATGAAAGGATGGAATTATATACAAAGTGATGAAATAAACTAACCAGAACTTCCAAAAATGATTTATATTATATTACAATAAATAGTTAAAGTAGATAATCATATTATTTAACAGTTAAAGGTTGAAGTAAGGTAGGTAAGTAAGTATTTTAGAAGTACTCAAAAATTAAGTAGGTAGTAATTAGTAGATTTCAGCCACAAAAAATTTAAAAATAAAAAAAATTTAATAAAAAATTAAACCGACGAAAAAATCAACTGAAAAGCAAAAAATAAAATAAACCTTCTTAGTTTTAATGATAGATGAGCTGCTAAACTAATGTGAGCAACTTATTTTGAGTCGGCGCCAAACAAACTAGCAATTAAATTAGGTAAAGCGTAAAATGATGGCAGCGAGATGCACAACGGCTTTTTGATTACTTCTTCAAAGTAATGTAATGATCTTCGATAATGAAGAATATCACCAACTTTTGATTTTTACCTCACAATACACTCTATTAAAAATGAAAAAATACCGTGAAAATATTTTTTTGATACGTGTTATAGTTTCCGAGATATTTAATTAGCAGGCGTGCGACGACGCGGAATCATCGACCGCTGTGACGTCACTTTACAACGGTCCGTCAGTGCGTGCTCTGCTTCCGAACTGTGTGTATGAAGTTTGCGTCGAAAATTAATAAAAATGTAGAATCCAGAAACTAGAAAATCGTATATTGTGCCAAAGTGTTTAAATAAAACTACTAATGCACCCGAAAAGTTGTTTTTGATTGTTGCTTTCGAACCTAAAAGACGAAAGAAATGGATGCAAATCATGATGTTCTGGGGTGATTCGGCATTTTTTTTTTTTTTTTTTTTTTTTTGGCTTTGACATTTCGTTATTCGGCCAGTCACAAGTTGAGTATTTTTTTTTTATGTATCATTTTCATAGTGTTCTGGGTAGGCCTTGTTACTAACTCCATACGCCACCTAGGAGCAGCACTGTTAATTTGAACGCAACAGCGAATCGTCGAGGACCATCCTCGGCCCGGCTACGAAATTTAACATTTAATTCTCTCAAATTAAATAGAAAAATTTCTGCCCTGGCCGAGAATCGAACTCACGACCTTTCGATCATGAGTCGGACGCTAACCCACCGCGCCAATCCCCCCTCTGTACAAATATCTCTTTTAACTTTTGCATATCCAATAGCGTCGTCGCCGAAGCTATTTCTAGCCGATCTAAAATAAAATAAACGTAAGTTGATCTAATATATAAAAAATAAAATACATAAAAATGCACTTATTCACGATCACATGAAAGAGGAAATTAATATGAGAGGTTTTTCATCTTAGCTCAATAATATTTAATAGATTTAGTCGCGTGCATCCTAATAATAACCTACTAATGAAAAAAAAATTTCATGGGTTCAAATTTCAAAAAGTTTTGTACCTCTGGTACATAATGTTCAGGTTAGGTTTACAATGTTGATTTTTTGTTACATTATATATTAAAAAAATACAAAATGTAAGTCATGATCCAAACTATGTAGGTACAATAATAACACAGTATTGTTTTTAATAAGTCCCAACATGTTACAAATACCTACAAATTCTTCCTTCTCAGGAACTTAATGTCAAGTAAGATGTTCATAGTATCAATATGACGTACGACGTACATTTATAAAACACTAGTAATGAGAAATATGTACTTATTGCGATCAAAAGATTTATGATAAAATGTAAAATGTTATTAAGTAATACTTACTTTTGCATTTTTACTCCTCGCATCTCGGCGGCCAAGAAATCGGAGTTATTTGAAAAATAGTGTGCAAACATTAACCCGTCTATTTCAGGCAAGTTATCAGATTGTCCTTTTTCAAAACCGTCATCCCTATCTAATATTATACTTATAACACTAATGTAACATTGATTCAAATGAAAATTTGAGTTAAAAACGTTATTGTGGTCGAACATCCGATAGCAAAGCAATGATTGAGTGTACGGTAAGAACGCTGTGTTGTAAAATGACGTCACGCAGGCATGGCGCGCTCGCCCGAAATATTTGAATAGAACGGAAACTAAAATTGTCATAACTTCAACACTACTCGCTTGATTGAAATGAAACAAAAACAGGTGTAATTCTATACATTTAGGCTACACGGTCATGAAGTTTCAAGTCATTTGACGGACCCATTGACATTCTTCATTTGGCGCCGACTCAAAATTAGTTACTCACATCAGTTTAGGCGCTCAATTATCATTAAGACTAAGAAGGTTTATTTAATTTTTTGCTTTCCAGTTGATTTTTTCGTCGGTTTAATTTTTTGCTAAAAACATTTTTTCATTAAGCGTTCGTGACAAAAAGTGTCAAACACTTTAGAAAGGTCAACAAAAATACAAATTGATGGAATATTTTTATCCAAAACTTCATATACTTCTGTTGTTACTACTTTCCAAGTATGGATAATGGATATATATATATATATATAATAAATGCTTCCCTCTTGAAAAAATAAAAATAAAAAAACCTTGGGTTACCACACGTTTGAAAGTTTCTGCAAGAAATCTTAGATCTCTGCGTACTATCAGAAAGTTTACAACAAATAAAAAATTTGTGTCATATTTCAATAAATATAGAAGTATTTATAGAAACATAATTAAACTGGCTAAGAACAACTATTACGTAGGAAGGATTGAACTATTGAAAAATAAACCTAGAGAAAACTGGGCCATAATAAATGAATTACGAGAGAAATAAAATATATTACTAGTAGATATAAATATCGAACCAAATATATTGAATTTCTACTGCAATATTGCCAAAAATATGACAGACAAGCTTGTATCTCAACGTGACCCCATGAGCTATTTGGTCAAAATCCACTGTAATTCAAATTTCACGTTGAACCCTACAAATATCCATGAAATTAAGGGAACTCTAAAGGATATGAAAGATAAGGCAGCGGGATTAGACGGTATAACTAAGAGACTTTCAGAAAATTTACCCTTGAACGTGTTATCTGCTTTAGCAGATGTTATTAATAAATCTTTTTCAACAGGAACATTTCCTGCCTCTTCACAAAGGAGGTGATAACACAAATCCCTCTAACTTCAGACCAATCTCGCTACTGTCTACTTTCTCGAAAGTTATTGAAAAATTAGTAAAAAAAAAGATTGTTGCAATTCCTATCGAATGATAACATTTTGAACGAATGCCAATTCGGTTTCCAAAGCTCAAAAAATACTAATGATGCTATTTTCTCATTCTTAGAAGAGGTTTATATGAATTTGAATAAAGGAGAATGCATTGCAGCAGTCTTCTGTGATTTCTCAAAAGCCTTTGACTGTGTTAATCACGGAATACTGCTGCAAAAAATGCATTGCTATGGCATAAGAGGTACAAGTCTCAACTGGTTCAGATCATACCTGGAGAATAGAACACAGATAGTGAAAATTGGTAACACATACTCCAACCCCGGAGACATATACTGTGGAGTACCTTAGGGATCTGTTCTGGGACCGATTCTATTCCAACTATACCTGAACGACCTACCTACAATCAATATTGAAGGAGACTTTACGTTATTTGCTGATGATACAACGTTATCATGGCACGGAAAAGACACAAAAATCCTGAAGCAAATAGTTTGCTCAGATCTAGCAAAAGTCAAGGAATGGTGTGATTCAAACTTCCTCTGTTTCAATGTGAACAAAACCAAAATTGGTAATTTCAAATTTAGTATTGACAATAGTGATATACGGTCGAAGAAACACAATGCACTAGATTCCTTGGTTTGTACATTGACAATAAATTGAAACTCCACGAACATATCACATATTTATGTAAGAAGCTGGCTTCAGGTTCATTTGCTGTGAGAATTGTTTCGAATGAACTTAACATATTCTCAGCAAAACTAACTTACTTTGCACTAGTAGAGTTCCATATACGATATGGCATTGCTTTTTGGGGATTCTGTAGCCAACACCTCATGAATCAGAAAAGATATATTTGCAGAGATAGCTGTATGCCTCTTTTTATCCATCACAAAATCCTAACTGTGGTCAGGATATTTATTCTTGAGCTGGTATGCCTACTACATAAAAGACATGTTACCAATTCAGCAGAACAGAAACCTCATATTACCAGGCAGAACAAAGATATTAGTTTACCTATACCAAAATCAACCTTGACAAAACATTCTAATATGTATGAAGGCGAAAAAATATACAACCATTTACCAAAGGTTCATACTTTGGATTTAAAAAAAATCAGAAAAGCTGTTAAAGAATTGCTTCTTCAAAAAGCGTACTATAACCTGCAGGAATATCATCATGATATTCATTGTGAATATACATATACATATACATTGTGAATTCCACTGGTGTTACTAAAAATGTTATTTTTTTTTACTATTCTAAGTGTAACAGTGATAGTTTGTTCTAAAGGTACAAAACAAATGTATGAGTATATTTATTTTCTGTTTCTGATTTTAGTTTTCCGTGACAAAAATTTTAAAATTAAAAAATAGCATATTATTTGTAGTCTTAATCACTTTATAATTTTATTTACTGATGTATGTGTTTACAATTTGTGATGTATTTTATATTCACCTTGTTGTAATTGTATATGCAGTGTTTAAACTTTTTAACTTTTTAACTATTGTTTTATTACTGATTTGAGTTTGACGAATATTTATTTATATATATGTTCAACTGATTATTTGATTTCACACTTTGTCAATGAGAATTTAATCTTGGCACATCGTTGAAAAGATAACTGAATTTTCTTTTTAACAATCTAGTTCTTTTCACTTCGTTAATACGTTTTTTCACAGTATGCATTTGAAATGTCAAGTATAAAAAAATTTCAAATGCATATTGTGAAAAAATATATTGACAAAATTCAAAACAAAATAGATGGTTGGAAAGACAATTGAATTATCTTCTCAACGATGTGCCACTTGAAAACCTATGCAGTTTGAAATTTTCAAGTTGATGAGCCCACATACGCCATCTATCGAGCAATCACAATGTCTTTTATTTCAAAGAGTAGTGTCGGTGATATTATTCAAAATAGTTTTAGTCCCGTTGTTCTATGTCGAAGCGTTCAAAAGTTAATGGTGGGGGGTGAAGGGGGGGAGGCTATAGAAAGTTGCACTCGCAATTGTGATTTAGTAGAAAAAACATAGTTGAAAGACAAATTCTCTATGCCTTTCGAAATTTTCAAGTTGATGTACCCCCAGCGCCCTCTGTCGAGTAATTGTAATGTATCTTCCCTAAAAAAGTAGGACCAGTAATATCATTCAATAAATTTCATGTCTCATTGTTTCACATCAAACCGTTCAAAAGTTATTGAGGTAACAATTCAGATCCGCATTGATATTTGACAATTCAAATGCATATTGTGAAAAAACGTTTGAACGAAATAAAAAAAAATTGGATGGTTGAAAAGAGAATTGAATTATCTTTTCAACGATGTGCCACTTGATCCCCCAAAAAGTAGTATCGGTGTTCTACGTCGAACCGTTCAAAAGTTAACCGATGGGGGGGGCTATTAAGAGCTGCACTGTATATTGCATCGTTTGTGAATTTTTTTTCTCCAAAGCCGTACTGTTCATCAGAAAGTAAATTGAATTTATCCATAAATTTGGTAATTCTGATTTTTAGTAGTTTTTGAAAGAAATGCTAGACTCGATAATTGATTCTTTAGTTACTTTTTTAATTCCTGCATTTCTAAGGGAGAATTTCCTTATATCTTGAAGGTAACAAAAGAATTACCAATATTTAAGAAAGGGGATATAACACAGATTGCATACAACTTTATTGAATACTGCCTCGGATGCGGAAAATATGTACATTACTAGGCGGAATCTCTGAAAAAATCAGAAAATTGGTTCAGTGCCAAACAACCTCGAATTAAACAACGACAAAACCCAAAAACTCGTTTTCTCATTCAAAAATGCAGGTAATGGCGAAAGTATTAAACTTCTTGGAATAGTTATTGATGAGAGACTATCTTGGTCGTTTCATACAGTGCTCGTCTAAAGTTCGTTCCCCCCCTACTAAATTTTGAACCTCCTGGTATATCGCAACGAAGTTTGGAGGGCTCATATAGGAGATGAAAACCTACTTTTTCATGGAAAAAGCAAAGCTAAAAGTTTCAAAATGGCGGCTGAGCGCCATCTTCAATAATTTTTTTAAATAGAACACCCCGTATATTATCCCATTTTTGAAATCTGCTCAAAATTCTAAACAGTTTTCCCCCATACACTTTACTCCTAAATTCAATTGTTTTCGAAATATTAACGTTTGGAAAGTGACATTTTGGTCATTTCAAACCCAATCAAAAACACTAATGTTGCTATCAATCAAGTTTGCATTGGAAAAAATCGTTGTCGGGGTAACATCTTGTTTACTGTCAAACTGAACTGCTAACTGTCAAATAGTCCGTTGAGCGCCTAAATCCTTTTTTTGAAAAGTGTGATCATGGCTCGTAGTTTAGACGATAAATTTGAAGCAGTTTTGATATTTGGAGAAGCTGGAAGAAATTATCATCTAGCAGTCCGTATGTTTAATGATAGATTTCCCGAGAATCCTATTTCGAGGTCATATTTGCGCAAACTTTCAAATAAGCTCCAAGCAACTGGTACGCTGAAAAATGTTCCAAGATCAGGAAGACCGCCTCTTTCAGAAGAAAAAAAGGTAGGAATTGTTGCTGAAATGGTAATCTATCCGACCCAGTCGACGTCTGCAGTTGCTGAATCCTGTGGAGTAAGTTCAAAAAGTGCCCAGAGAGTCCTAAAAAAAGAAAAGTTTTATCCCTATAAAATGAAAATTCTGCATGCGCTCACGGAGAATGAACCAGACCGGATGGTTGCATTTTGTGAGTGGTTAACAACAGCAATTGAAGGAGAACGGGGCTTCCTAAAACGTGTATGTTTCGCAGACGAATGCACGTTTTTTCTTAATGGAAAAGACATAGAACAGTTGTTTTTCTATCCAATACCCAGCAATTTTAGCGAATAACTACGATTTGGACAAACTTCCACATAAAAAAATCATTTGTATTTACTTCTGACTTTTTATAATTATTTTCAGCTTGGTGGCTGTGATAGTGGAGTAAATGAAATTACAAAAAATATATCCAGAATTCAGTGGTATAGTATTAGTAGTATTCTTCTGTAATGAATATTAAGAAAAAAACGGCTTCATCAATTCACGAAGATCTTCACGTCCACCTTCATTGATTTCGTTGTATGGCCTTTTCTGCATAAGCTCCATCCATTTTGCAATATTTGGATACTTTCCGTTCAATGGTAGGTAAACGGTCACGTTTGAGATTGTTGTCCATAGGCTGAGATCAGCAATTGTTAAATCATCTCCAGCAATATATTCGCTTTTCTGAAGAAATATCTCCATAACACCGTAAGCTTCAAGTAAAGCTTTCTTTGAATCTTCAGTAATGGCCTTCGCCCCTTCCAAAACTATTGGTTTCTGAAATGAAAAATTGAATTATACATACATATTTTTTTCGCATTTTGACAAATAATGCGCTATTTTATTAAATTCAAAATCGTTTATTAAAGTGGCACTTCACCACATAGAAATGTCACTTTACTATATAGTTTTACAGAAAATTATTTATTTAAATATTCGAAACATTGTTATACCGTGTGACACAGACTCCAGCTACATTTATGAAATTTGGAACATTGAATATGCTCACTAGACGGAATTTTTTGACATATTTGGAGTAAAAAACAACTTCCGGTTTTTTCGGAAATGACATCAACTTTCGATTTTCAAATGTATGTTATTACATTTTTGAAATCTTCGTAATTAACTGAATCCAATGATATCCTAGTTGATATTTCATTTGTCAGAACACCCATTTTATTTTTCGATCTAGAGAGCCATGAACTCCCAAAATATTCCAAATAATCAAAATAATGCTACACTATCGCATTTTTTATTAAAATAGTATTGTGGTTCGAAATACGTGTTAAAAAAATTATACGTTTTTTTACACGAAACTCAATTTTTTCAAATGGCACTCTGACGTCATTCGAAAGTACCATCGATGGGGTATCCGTATCCATCCATATCAACTCTTTTTGATTATAACCAATAAGTACACAATAATGTAGTTGAAACAAGTTCAACACGTTGAGTACCAATGACTAGTTAACAGTCCTGTTGGTTTTAAATTGAGGACCAAAACTATTCTTATGATTTTTACTGGAGGGCCCGCACGGAATATATTTAATTTAATTCCTGGTATATTTTGCAATGATAATAGTTCAGAAATAATTTCAGAACAGTTTGGGATGCCTCCAGTGTTGACTAGTAAACTAGTCATTGGACCCTGTGACAAGAATTCCTCATAGGAGACCATTCATTAGTTAACTAGTTTGATAAAATAACAGGTAATTGTAACATTTATTGTAAAAATTAAACTTTTTCTAGCAATCTTAGCAATACAATAAAACAAATAGAGTACAATAAAACACAAAAATTACAAATCAAACTTAAAATTCTGATGGTTTAAAAAATTATGAAATTATTTATCATCATTTTCCATGCCACTCTCTGAAACACGGATGTACGCAGAGTGTTGGAGTTCCAGGACATAAAGGACATAAATATCGGGACTGCTTTCTTATCTGTTTGTTTGTACATTTTTTACACCTTCTCATAACTGTACTATTTTTTGCAGTATCAGGTATCGGTTCTAGGTAATGCTGTGTACCGTCTTTGTGATCCGAAGGTGTAGGTGGTTACTTGACCAAAAATGGGATGATAATAAAGTCTGTTTCTTGACCAACGTTGTTTTAAACCTGGAAATTCAATCATACCTCCCAAGCAACACAGGCCTAGAAATTGTTTTAGTTCACTAACTGTCAACTCCTTCCAGTAATTGTTATTGTTCTTTCTGGACCTAGTAGTTTTAGGTTTTGTTTCTTCACCTCGTCTATTAGTCTCCTGGACAACAATATCTAGGATATCTTGAGAAAACGTGAGGTAAAAATAATCAATTGGCTTGGCATCATCTGGCAAGAGGACATTATTACAAGGTTGTGCAAGAAACGCTATTTCAGGTGGTTCTTCGTCTTCGCTTACCCATAGCTCTTCGTCAGATATATTACGCTGATCTGCTATTGTGTTTGAAACAACTTCTTCATCATTTTCACCGCTCGATTGTACGATCTGTGTTTCTTCCGCAGTCTCATTTTCATCCAACTGACACTGACTATCACAATCGAGACTGTCCTCAATCTCACTGTCATCTTCGGGTTCATATGCTTTGTCATACACTGAATCGTCGCTTGAATATGGGTCCTCCAAATCACTTATTTCATCTAGGTTGTTTGCTAAATTTTCTAGTTCACTTTGTTTTAACGGCTCTAGTTTTCCTTTGCGAGTTTTGATATCTGAATCTTTGCTGCAACTAAAATTAAACCTGTATAAGAATCCCTTTTTGTACGAAACAATATTGGCTTACCCTTATCAAATATAAATTAAATTACCAATATTTTTTTCAGTCCTGAACATTCTGAAAACTTTGGAAGAGAAATAAAAAGCATTTTCATTTAGATGGAGGCTCAATGGAATTCTTTTGTTTCTGAAAGATATGAAAATATGTCGAATAAAGTTCCTCACTTTTTCAAAACTCATCTCATTAAAAGTAGTCAATATTTCCTTGAAAAAAAAAACAAAAATAGGTTTTTCCATAGCCAATTCGTATATTTTGCCTTGTCTTATTTCTATTCTTCACAACATCTCTTATATAGTCCGTCAGAAACTGGGTGATAAAGTCACGTGACGCCCAGTCCATCAGTTATAATGTCTATACTTCTAACACAAAATGCGAAAAAAAATATAAAAAGAATATTTTCAAAGACAAGATTTTATACAAATGCACTCTAAAGGAAAAAATAATTTTTTTCATTGTTTGATCTAGGTTATTCTGTGAGTAACAGTTTCAAAATCTCCACGTAAGATTACCTATTTTGTATCCGCGGCAAGCTCACTCACAGAATAACCTAGATCAAACAAAGAAAGAAATATGTTTTTTTTTTCTGCATTTGTATAAAAGTTTGTCTTTGAAAATGTTTTTAACTTTTTAGTTTTGTTTTTAATAACAACTAATAAAAGCTTAATGTTGAAAAGGGAAACATTCTCAATTGAATATTGATAGAAAGATTTTTTTGTAAAATGAAAAATCCACGATTAAAATGAAGTTATTTTTTGTGAATGTCTAACAGAAAACAACTACTTCCCCGGCTAAAGCCACGCTGGACATTGAACTACATCTGATAGATATTCTGAAAAGGCACTAACTCAAAAGAAAAAATCTGAAATTGAAAATTTGCATTATTATTTAGATAGTTATTTGATTTTCTATTCCAGTCTTAATTAAGAACTCATAAAGATGAATGAGTCAAAGAAGAATGTTTTCCAAAAGAGAGTGCTTACCAGAAATCATTCGTAACATTGACGCAGGAGAGACATCGCATTCACTAGGTCTTCAATACATTTTTGTCGAATCTATTTCACGCTTTAGCCGGGGAAGTATTTGTTTTCTGTTAGACATTCACAAAAATAACTTCATTTTAATCGTGGATTTTTCATTTCACAGAAAAATCTTTCTATCAATATTCAATTGAGAATGTTTCCCTTTTCAACATGAATACCCCACAAGAGGTTATCTCGACGATGGAAGATAGGACTAAGGTTTATCTTTCAGTCGCAGATGATTCCAGATGATTTTATGAACATCCTGTTTATATTTTCAACAAATTAATAAAATCTTGTTTTTAATTTTTTTTCCTTTATTTATTTTTTATTTCTTAGTATTTATGATGTTGAATAACTAGTTTAGTTATTCCTATCTAATTTATTTTTGTGTTTTGACAAAAAAAATCATAATCTCCGACCCCGTAAACCCCTAGATACCAATTTTGAATAGAATCGGACCATAATCACAAAAATTGTTCGCCATTTTGTTCTTTCTCCTAACAAAAATTCCATGATGCAAGGTCACAGGATTAATATACACCTGCCAAATTTCAAATCAATCGGATGATTAGAAATGGGTTAAATTTAACTTGCGAGATTTTATTACAGGCAGACACCGGGACAAGTGAAACTAAAAATAAAAGCTTGTAAAAAAAAATCTTCGACCCCGAAAATCCCCAGATACCAATTTTGAATAGAATCGGACCATAATCACAAAAATAATCCGCCATATTGGAGCCGCCATTTTGTTTCTATTTTTCCCTAAGAAATTTTTTTTTATGCATTGTCACCGGAAGTATGTACACCTGCCAAATTTCGAATCAATCGGACGATTAGAAGGGGGTCAAATTTAACTTGCAAGATTTGATTACAGACAGACAGGCGCCGGGACAGATGAAACTAAATAAAAAAAACTTGTAAAACAAACAAACGTCGTAAGAAAAGCAGTTTTACTAAACTTTTTTAAGTTACTCGCTCACTGTGCTTGCTCGTACTCAAAAGCTATATTCGTTTAGTGATACTTTGCTTTTCTAAACTTGCTGTTTAATATACTATTAGAATGTGAAAACTCCAAAAATAATAACAAAGCAACATTCCTCTCATGTAAATGAAAACGATAATCACCTAAAGAATTCGCTTGAAAGAAAACAGAATATATTCTATTATGAATTTCATGACATTACGGAATTGCATAAACAAGTTCTATCTATCAAATGAATATTAGTATTGAAAGGTAATCGTAATATAAATATAACTTTGCCAATCTAACTTTTGTTTGCGTATATAAATAAGCAAATAAAAATTAGCCTGAAATATTGCTTGGACATTGTAAGGGTCTTTTCCCCTACAGTTAAAGCTTGGCGCTTTTCTATAGATTTCGGATTTGCCTCGGGCGCCATCTTCTGTTTATAGTGGGGAGGCTACTTGCTCCGGGCAGCCTCAGTAAAGAAATAAACTCTCCAGAGGTCACTATGGTATTGGCAACTCAACGGTGCCAAAAGGGCAGATTTTACTTGCCCACAACTGGGTTTGAGTCCTTGTTATCAGCTGCGTAATAGATAGTTCTACTCAAAGCAATAAATTAAACAAGAAAACATGAAAATAACCAATTCTAAATAAAATAGAATTGATCAGATATTTATTTGCGTAAAAAACATAATATTTGTAGGAAAGTGTACAGTAGTGATAATCTCAACGAAACAGATACTCCTGCGTTTATTATGCATACGACAACATAAAATGACACAATTATACCTACATACAGTAGTATAAAAGGGCGAGTGACAAAAATACTTTGGCACAATTTACAAACTTCGTGATATGACGTAATAAAAAAGAAAACAAAATAAATAATTGGCACAGAATCAGTATACCAGGACGTACTCAAATTGTATCGTTGAGGAAGTCATTGATTTTTTACTGATCGTCTGAATTTGTCAAAACGCATAATTTTAAATTCAGTGGGTAAGTTGTTGTATAACTTAACACCGTTTTCGAAGAACGAAATCTCCACATAGTTCGACCCGATCATTTTTGGACTTGAACACATAATAATAATAATATTAATCATTTATTTTCCTTTAAGATAATTTACAAAATTATATAGGAATAGTCAAATTGATTTGATTAAGTCAAAGACTCATCGAGAGAGAAATTCAGCGACACTATAGAAGCAATTCTCATGTAAAAAAGTTCTTAGTCCACTTTTGAAAACAAAAATATTACTACTGTTTTTGATCATATCAGGTAAGTAATTGAACAATTTTGGTACAAGATAGTTTGGAGAAAGATTATTTTGAATCTTGCGTAAGGAATATGGAATGAACCTCTGCTTCTTGTGTAGACATTATGGATATTACTATTCAGTGAAAAAATTATGTTTATTATGGAATACATATACACATGTTTCGAATATAAAAACGCAAGGCAATGGCAAAATGTGATATTGAATAAAAATGTCTTTACATGAGAATCTCTTAGATACCCTAGCTATACATCGGAAAATGCGTTTTTGAGCAATGAACACATTTTTGGACATTGTGGAATCACCCCAGAGACATGCACCATATCCCAGTCTTGAGTCCACCTGAGCATGATACAAACTCAATAATTGATTTATTTCCAGCACAAAAAATAAATTCACAAACAAGTAGATCGAAGAATTTAATTTTGAGACTAATTGTTTACTGTGAGCTTTCCAGTCCAGAAATCCATCAAAATAAATACCCAAAAATTTCATAGAGCCATGGCTGCTCTGCATGATATGATTATTGTAATCAAATCGACGTCGTGAAATGATATTCTGGTGATGGTAAAATTGAAGAATTTGGGTCTTGTCAATATTCAAGAATCAATTAATACCTTTTCTAAATTACCCAAGAACACAGAAATATCAGCTGATGGGAGACGATACATATTTATAATTGTTACGTTTTTTATTTTAGCTATGCTGAATTCAATAGTTTTTTCAATAGTGAGTTCCCTGTATATATCTAATATCCAGAATGAATCAGTGTAAAGGTTATGACGAACAAAAATAGCCGAACCACCATTTTTCTGAATTAGGGCGGCAGAAGTTTGATATCATTGAGAACTTGTGAAGAGAACAAAAACACGGAGTATCAGGGTGAAAGCCAGTGTTCAGAAACACAGAATATATCGACATGCTTACCATCGTTCTCAAAAAATACGTTCAACTCACTGATTTTGTTGCTAATAGATTGAATGTTTTGATGCATAAGGGTTATGGGTACTACGAAAGTTGTGTTGAATCTTGATGAGATAAAAACATAGCAATTAAACTTCACTTCTTGTTACTTTTATTGAGCTCACTCAATGGGATGAAGCCGGTTCTCTAGATACCGTTTTCTGGGAAAATAACTTTTCTATACAAGAAAAATGATTCAATCTGAATTTGTCTGGAAAGATTATGGAATAATATGTTCAACTTTCTGTTTTTATTTGTTTCTTTTCATGTTCCTAGCTGGATAAATATTTATGCCTGTAAATGAAATGTTCATTCATGCTTTGTTTTCCTAAACTTCCATTGAACTCACCAAGTTTTGTACCCATATAATTATCCTTCCCCTTACTATATTTTAACCATGCAAAAAAGACCCGAGAAAGAGACATCTACAATTACTGCAAGATAACTATTACATATAATAGTCTGATTAACAAAATATTAAAAAATATATTCAGTTTTTGTTAATAACTCAAAATATTGATATTTAATAACTTTCGATGAAAGATCCTGAAAGAAGGGGAAAATTTTCCCAAAAAAAGCTCCGTCACCCAGAATTCTATTCCATTTTTATAATTTTTTCAACGCTCGAAAATAGAATTTTGTTCAGTACTTTGTTATATATGGTTGTTTTTGTTTTTTTTACTTTCGGGAAAAAAAATTAATCGAGGATCAAAATTGTTTATAAAATTTAACTCAATAAAAATTAAATTTATGATATAATTTTTTTTTGTTTACCTAGAGTAATACCAATTATAATTTTTAAAGAAAAAAAAATTTCTCAATTAATTATTTAAACAAACGAAATATAACAAAAACTATTATAAACAATTCAAAAAAATTATTGAAGGTATTGTTTTTTTAAATCATAATTTTGTCTTGACAATAAAATGGTAAGAAATATTTTTTTTTTAATATTATAATTATCTTTGTTTGAAACAATTTCTTAACAAATTCGTAAGAAATGTATTTCCTACGTTAATTAATGCCATTGTTAGATGCAAAACAGGTGTATGATAACATTTGTCAAAAATATTTGTTAACAACATTTTTTTAATATTACATTTTTTGTTCATTTAAAAAAATTATAACAAAAAATATATAAAACTTTAATAAACTTTTATCACGTGATCTTGATAAGTATATTTATTCACTGTGTCCGTAAAGTATGGAACAAATTCATTTTTAGCTAAACAGGTCATTTTAAGAAATAATCCTGAAACACGTCGATTTTTTATGTTAATTTACCGTATTTTAAAATAATAATCTAATATACAGGGTGAATTACGTTCGAGTAATGACGTCACCGTCATTTTTTTAAAAGGAACACCCCATTTTGTCTCAATTTTGGATTACTCTAGCTGAGCTGATTCCAAAAATGTATCACAGTTGGTACGGGTGGACAAAAAATACAATAGTTTTGTGTGTGCTCATAAAGTAACGCGTAACATTCTTTATTAGGTAAAACAATATTATCAAAATATCTTATTGTCTGGACAATATGCTAAACATTGACTTTAAAATGTTCGAACTGCAGCCCTTGCTGTATTTGACAGTAACCCAAAACGGTGTACAAATTTTGTTGAACCTTTGTATGGTTTCTTGGTATATTGTTATTTCTGTTCGAATTTTCTCTTGTACATCTGCTATTTGCTGGTTTCGTTTTATAAATAACATTTTCAGATGGCCCCACAGAAAATAATCCAAAGGATTTAAATCTGGGGACCTCACTGGCCATTCAATGGGTCCACGTCACCAATCCACCTGTTCGGAAAAAATTTCATCTAGGTACCTTCTAACATCTACAGCATAATGTGGAGGTGCACCATCCTGTTGAAACCATAAACTTTTCATCAAAACCTCCAGGATTACGTCTGCTGGGAAACAAATTACGTAAAGTGGTACGAGATACCCCTTAAAAACTCAAGGTACGTTGCCCCGTTTAAATTACCTTCGAAAAAGTAGGGTCCGATGATTGATTTCGTACAATTCCAGCCCATACATTTACCTTTTGAGGTATTGTATGATGCTCACGCATCCAGTGGAGTTTCTTTTGCCCAGTATCTACAATTCCACGGTTAACCACCATTTACATGAAAGTTGACTCATCAGAAAAAATAATGTTTTTTTATCAAGAGAGGGTCTCATGACATTTATCCATCATTTCTTCGCAAAATTGAGTCTTCTATCGAGATCATCTTCGTTTAATTCTTGCACAAGTTTGATTTTATAAGGATGCCATTTTTCAAGCTTCAATAGTTTGTGTACCGTTGTTTTGCTAACACCGATATAGCGACTAACTTTATGAACAGAAGTGTGCGCATCTTCTTCAAAACTCAGTAAAACATCTAATGCTGTATCAGATTTGCAGGGGACGACCTGTTTTGCGTACATTTTCAAATTACCAATTTCTGAAATTTCGTTTCAATCTTACGACTGTTGAACGCGTTTAGGTCTTCTGGATATTTATCAAAACAAATTGACACTTCCATCTGAGTTCGCGATCTGTCTCCATACCCAATCATCATAAGTATTTCAATTCTTTGTTTTACACTTAACTCCATTTCTACTTCCAATTAAATCTAAGCAATCATTCGAATATTCACGAATACCAAAATATTGTAGTACTAAACTGTCACTGAACATCAATAAATTACTAAACAAATAATGATATTTCCCAAAAGTAGACGACTATGTTTTTTATAAATAGATAAGAAATATTTTTTGTCATATTCTGTCTGCTAGACTACAAGTACCAAACATGTTTTGGAAACAGCTCATTTTATTACTCTAAACATGTAGCAAAACTACGGGGTGTTACATTTAAACCAATTGCCGCTAGACAATAAGTATTTTGATAATATTGTTAATTTATCTAATAAAGAATGTTACGCGTTACTTTATGAGCACACAAAACTATTGTATTTTGTCCACCCTGTACCAATTGGAATCAACATGTGATACATTTTTGAATCAGCTCAGCTAGAGTAACCGAAAATTGAGACAAAATGGGGTGTTCCATTTAAAAAAAATGACGGTGACGTCATTACTCGAACGTAATTCACCCTGTATATTAGATTATTATTTTAAAATACGGTAAATTAACATCAAAAATCGACGTGTTTCAGGATTATTTCTTAAAATGACCTGTTTAGCTAAAAATGAATTTGTTCCATACTTTACGGACACAGTGTATATATACAGTGCTAGTCAGAAGTCCCCTCCCCCCCTCGTATCTTTTGAACGGGTATACTTATAATAATGAAATTTGGAGGGTGGAAATAAACGGATGTAGGCCTCTCAACTGGTCATAACAGCTGACGCAATAGTCATAAATGACGTCACAAGGCCACTGTGACCAATAATTTTAAATGGGACCCTATGGCAAGTGACAGCTCGTTTGAAAGGTATTGAAAATACCTATTCAGTCATACCAATTTTGTTTGGGTTTCGGCTGATTTTGATTGATAAATTGAAGAAATACGAAAATTATAGTTTCGCATTTAATTAATAAAGATTTTAAAGTACGCCTCTGGTTAATTGTCAAAAGGTTGACGTTTTGAAATCTCTACTTGTCAAAAGTGTTTATACCTTGGAAAATTTACTAAGCTATTGTTTAACGAGACGTTTAAGTGTTTACATAGGCAAATGGTACGAATATGTAGCCGACAAAGTAGCAGCTATCTTAATAATTGGTGAATGTAGAAACAATTTCCATGCAGCGGAACGACTGTTTAATGAGAGGTACCCGATCGCCCTATATCGAGGGTTTATTTGAGGAGCTTCTTCGGAAGTTTGAAGCATCAGGTAGTGTTCAAGATCCAAACGATCTGGTCGACCAACAATTAGTGATGACAAAAAATTGACATAATTGGAGAAATGGTAGTAAACCCTACTTCTTCCACAGCCCAAGTTGCGTCTATCTGTGAAGTCAGTCAAAGGACAGTACATAGGGTGTTGGCTAAAACAAATTTCATCCATACAAATTAAAATGGTGAAACCAACTTTCAGATGATGACCCCGACCGAAGACTAGAATTCTGTGAAACTATGTCCAATAAAATGAACCAACAACCAGGCTACATACAGACAATTTGTTTTAGTGACGAAAGTACTTTCTCTCTCAATGGAATGTAACACTCAAAATGTGAGGTATTGAGTGACACAAATCCTCACATCTTTCGTGAAAAAACATACTCAATTTCCAGAAAAGTAAATGTTTGGGCAGGTATTTTGGGAAACCACATAGTTGGGCCTCTTTTTCTCAATGCTAACTTAACCGGTGAATTGTATCTGGGGATGTTACAAAATGATATTGAGGCGTTAATTCTTGAAATTCTAGAAGATAATCCAGATGAATTCGACAACTTGGAAATAACGTTTCAACAAGATGGTGCTCCTGCACACTATTACGGTGCAGTAAGACGTTACCTAGATGAAGAATATCGTGGTAGATGGATTGGACGACGAGGTCCGATCGAATGGCGCTCGGTCACCGCACCTTACACCATTAGATTTTTTTTCTATGGGGGTACTTGAAATCTAAGGTTTACGCTACAGCACCTGACAGTATTGCCATTCTGAAACAACGAATTGTTGAAGAATGTAGGGCAATTTCCGCTGACACACTGGGACGAGTACGACAAGAGTTTAGCAATAGGATGCATTACTGCCAGGAAGTAGATGGAGCACATTTTGAACACTCATTATAAGAACTGGTTCTTAAATCTTTATTAATTAAATGCGAAACTATAATTTTCGTATTTCTTCAATTTATCAATCAAAATCAGCCGAAACCCAAACAAAATTGGTATGACTGAATAGGTATTTTCTATACCTTTCAAACGAGCTTCACTTGCCATAGGGTCCCATTTAAAATTATTGTCACAGTGGCCTTGTGACGTCATTTATGACTATTGCGTCACCTGTTATGACCGGTTGAGAAGCCTACATCCGTTTATTTCCACCCTCCAAATTTCATTATTATAAGTATACCCGTTCAAAAGATACGAGGGGGGGAGGGGACTTTTGACTAGCACTGTATATATATATATATATATATATATATATATAATAATAAATAATCAACGACTTTATTGCTTATATATATATATATATATATATATAGATTGACAAGAATACCTAATAATGTGAATTAGGCCCAAAGCAAAAGGCGAAGTTCAGTTTATAAGATGATATAAAATCAGCTCATAAACTGTTCTTCCACTTAACCTTAAGTATATCGCTAGGTGTGTTGAACTTATTAACAATATATATAAAAAAAATTAAAGAATGAAAGTTAAACAATTACAGCTACTCTTAATCTAATTTCTATCGTACGTATATCAGGATTGCATTGAAAACAAATGTTTCTTATAGGCCTTCTTGAATCTTTGCAAACTGTAGGATTTTAACATGGTAGGGACCTGATTGTATATGAACATATTTGATAAGTATAACTACGCCTGAATATTTCTAGTCTGAAGATTGGCGGTGAAAGGGTTCCTTTATATCGGATATTTAGATTATGTATATCGGATCGATAGGTGATTTTTCTGTGCAAATATGAGGGTGTTTTATCGAAAATATTTTTTTGAAAAAGAACAGCAGCGCGTAATCTCCTTCTATTGCTCATATTTAGCCAACCATTATCTTTCAATTTGTGTGAAATATGTTCTCTTCTGCGGATAACAAATATTAATCGTAAGCATGAGTTTTGTACTTTTTGTATTTTTATTTGATATTGGCTGGACAAGAATGGAGGGCTCCAAGAAGCAAAAAATGTATAGGTCAATTATTTAAACTATTATGACGACTTTTGTAAAAACAGAGATTGGATAAAAATTTGTTAATTAACAATCGTATAACTTATTGAAAAATCGACATACATTTTAATTCCAACGGGGCTTTATTCTTTCAAGTGTTCTGATGACACCATAATTTTTTAATTTTCAACCTAATATTTGATACTATAAAAAAAATATTTTGTGTGATATACTGTCTCCAGCGGTGTTGCGCCCATGCCGTAACGGCCGCACGGAGACCTATTTTCGGCGTTGAATAAAAATTATAAATAATGGACATAGAATTCTAGGAGTCGGAACTTTTTATTTGAAATTTCCTCCTCTTTAAAGGATCTTTTTTCAAAAGTTCTCAAATATTGATAGTTTTTGAGTTATTAAAGAAAAACTGAATACGTTTTTTTTTCAGCTTATTTTATTAATAACAGTTGCAATTTTTTATGTGCTAATAAATGCTGGAGATGCATTTTTCTAGACGTCATTCCGAATCGAATGAGCTATCGCACATATTTTTAGGACCGGGAACAAGAATTAACCCGTTTTTTAAATTGTTAATCAGACTATAACAACACATAGAGGTTAATTCTAATTTTAGGTTACTGTCATAAGTGACATTTCGCATTTTGTTTACTTCACGAATGCGCACTAATTTTGCGTTGCCTTTAAGACAGGGAAAGGGATATGCAGATGTGGAAAAAATTTGCCCAATATACGATTTCCAATGTGTTTGGATGTTGGATGGTGTCTACAGTCGACCAGCACAAAATATAACAAATATCGCGAGGAGAGTCAATTAGTAAACTGGACCACTCTTGATTTGTTCCCACTTCTTAAGCCGGGATCCAACGTCGCGTGGAGTGGCACTCCTCGCGCCAAACTTGGCAGTTCACACGCCGTCGGATAGGGCAGGCTTGGTGATTTTCGGTCGGCGCGGTGAGTCCTGTCGTCTGTC
This sequence comes from Gonioctena quinquepunctata, assembly GCA_018342105.1. Taxonomy (NCBI): domain Eukaryota; kingdom Metazoa; phylum Arthropoda; class Insecta; order Coleoptera; family Chrysomelidae; genus Gonioctena; species Gonioctena quinquepunctata. Next base: position 7,657 of record JAFIRS010005309.1, on the reverse strand, counting down.
GGTAAATGAACACGGTTCAAAGGAGCTTGGACGATGGCGCTCAACACGTGTATACCGTTCCAACGACGCGGCTAGGCGCGTGCTACTATCATTGCCGTGGTAACTTTCACCATGGAGTGGTCGAACGAAGTGGTGTTAGAATTTGTATCCCTCTATGAAGCCGAGCCGATTATTTGGAACCCACGGGATCCAAACCATAAAAACAGAAATTGAATTGATGATGCCTAGAAGCGAATTGAAGAGCAAATGAGTATAAATTATTTAAATTTTTACCGCCAACACTGCCGGCGTACAACAGACTACAACAGCTGCGTGTCCATGTCTGAAACCGCGATGCTACATGCGCCGTGGGAACGGCCCGACATATTTCGTTGCGCCAACATTGACACTCAATCCAGGATTGCCACTCCACGCGCCGTAGGATCCCGGCTATAGAGCACGTGACTTCGCTTTTAGGATTCGTAGGCTTGGTCTAGTCAGTAGGAAAATTTTAGTTTGGAAGTGTGTCTGGCTTATCAGGAAAAAAACTCTACGACGCCGACGATCCATTGCATTCGAGAAATTATTTGCTGCAATAAATGTAACAAATAATTTCTCTTCTGAAAATAAGTGTTGTGGTTCCTTTTTGCCATAACGGTTTTTTAATGAAATAAATTCTACGAATTAAAAAACATAACGTCACTTGTGAAACATTTTTATTCTACGAATTAAAAAACAAATTTAACTTCTGAAAAATAAACTAAAATTTAACTCAAAACAAAAAACTACGAATCTAATGTAACTAATGTTCAAATAAACCACCTTGTTGTGCCAAACAATAGCCAAATCTGTCGAACAGAGATAATCTCATATAATAATAATAACGTTTATTCAAGGAAAATGTTGATAACAATATTAAATTACATACACCTGTTTACGTTGAACAAACAATAGGAGCCCATTTAAGACCCTAGAGGGTTGCGCTTGGGCAGATGAGTGGGTTTAATTGTAAATATATAACATGTATAATAGTTGAGGTTAGATGGGTATATATTCTAAATGACTCATTTGTAGTAGAACATATATACAAGATTAAAATAATTATAACAATGTTTATAATAATATACAGGGTGTTTCCTAACTACGGTACGAAACTTCAGGGGGTGTTTCGGTAGGTCATTTGACAAAAAAAAGTTTCTATGAACATATGTCGGGAGTTGCTTCGTTTCTGAGATACAGGGCGTTGAAGTATTGAAAAAAAGGTATTTATAAAATATCCTGAATATCCTGAAACCGATGTGGTTGAAATGTGGTACAGCTATTTGAAGTAATAAGGCAATTTGGCCCCAAGTAGGTCCAGTGGCGTCTCAGTGGGCACCACAGCCAACAATACTGAGAAAAAACTATTTCCTCCTTTTCAGTGCATTTGAATATAAGCGTGGGTTCTAAAAAAATTTTTATAAGCGTGGTAAAAATACAACTTTTTGGCCTCCTGTGTTTTTTTTCATATTTAGCTTAGTTTTCGAGAACAAAAAAAATGAAGGCACTCTACAATCATGATTACCTGCTATGGAGACCAGCTGACAGTGATAGTATTGTCATATCAGTAAAAGTCAGAGTTGTCAATTAGCAGTGATTCCATCATGAATACTTTTACTAACGCTGAAATGGCTGACATGCACTTTATTTATGGATTAGCAAATGGAAATGCGGAAGAAGCACGAGAATCTACCAGGATAGATATCTTAACAGAGTAATTCCATGTGCTAAAACATTTAGAACGCTACATGCAAGATTATGTGAAACTGGAAGTTTTAATAAAAATGTAAGTGGTGGAAGACCAGAAACTGTAACAACGCCTGTACTAGAAGAAGCTATACTTGATGCGATAGAAGAGAATCCTTCAAATAGTACCAGGAAGATTGCACTGCAGCTTGAAGTAAGCCCAAAAACAGTTTGGAAAGTTCTAAAAAGAAACCTCCTATACCCATATCACATACAGCGGGTCCAAGCTCTACTGCCTAGGGATTTTCACCCAAGATTAATGTTTTGCAGGTGGTTGATTCATACGATGGCACACAATAATATTTTTTACCAAATATTTTATTTACGAACGAGGCAAATTTTTCACGAGATTCTATTATGAACTTTCACAATAACCATTTCTGGGCCGACGAAAATCCCCACATTATTAGAGACAGTCATTTTCAGCAACGATTTTCGCTGAACGTTTGGGTAGGAATTATTGGTAACTACCTAATTGGATCCTTTTTTTACCAGCAAGATTATCAGGTCCATCCTACACGGCTTTTTTGCGAAATCATTTACCCATTTTGTTGGAAGAAGTACCCGTACTTGTGAGAGGCAACATGTGGTTTATGCACGACGGAGCTCCAGCTCATTTTAGAGTTCTTGCTCGTCAGCATCTCGACATCACCTACCCTAATCGCTGGATTGGACGTGCAGGACCTCAACATTGGCCCGCTCGCAGTCCTGATATGAATCCTCTAGATTTCTATTTATGGGGTCATCTGAAGGCTCTCGTTTATAAAACCCCTATACTAGATGTGAATGACCTGAGGAATCAAATAAGTGACAATTGCAATGTCATAAGGAATACTCCAGGTATTTTTGAACGTGTCAGACAATCAATGACACATCGATTGCAGTCGTGTATTTTATCAGACGGTGGACATTTTGCTCATTTACTTTAAGGTCGAAATTGTTTATTTTTTACTTTAGGTTTGTATTTTATGTTGTCCATATAATTTGTAGAATAAGTTAAAGTATTTTTTTCTCGAAAACGAAGCTTGATATGAATAAAACACAAGGGACCAAAGAGTTGTATTTTCAGTTGTTCAATCTGAAAAAATAAAATACTACAAAAAAAATGACTTTTTTTTTCTCAGTATTGTTGGCTGTGGTGCCCATTGAGACGCCACTGGACCTACTTGGGGCCAAATAATTGCCTTATTACTTCAAATAGCTGTACCACATTTCAACCACATCGGTTTCAGGATATTCAGGATATTTTATAAATACCTTTTTTTTTAATACTTCAACGCCCTGTATCTCAGAAACGAAGCAACTCCGGACATATGTTCATAGGAACTTTTTTTTGTCAAATGACCCAACGAATCACCCCCTGAAGTTTCGGACCGTAGTTAGGAAACACCCTGTATAATAAAGATAACAAACAGTGAAGGTTAGGCTAAATGACAATTTGTAGCTACATATGAAAAAAAAAACAAATCGATGAAGTTAACATCCCTTATATATGGATTCATGCTTATACTGAGGTTATTCAGACTGTTAACCTACTTCGTTATAGAATTCTCGTTCGCAAGCGTTGTTGTTTACTACCTTTTTGTATATCAGGAAGTGTAGTTTTTGTTAAGGCTTCTTGGGTTGCTAGTGGAAATTCCCAGTCCTTTCGCAGAATGCGGAGTTGCTGAAAAGAAGGAATCTTTGGCATCTAGTTGACGGCTGGGTGTTGGAGGTTCGCTATTTGGTCTGGTTGCTCTTCTTCTACAGTGTATATCGTATTCCCAACGAATAATTTATTTCTTTTAAAACACCTTTCTGGTGTTTTTTTTTCTCTTCCTCTTCTTAGATGACGTAGTATTTAGTATTTATTTAGTATTTTGTTTGTCTCCTGTTCCGTTGGAGTTAAATCATGTGCAATAGCTATGCCTGTATCTTTTGAGTTCCTTATGTTTAGAAGTATTTCTTGTTTTTTAAATACAAAATAAATTATATTTTGAGCGGGCAGCAGACAGCTTCTCCCAATGGGTAGATATTATTTATATCGTGAATGTTTATATTTGTTTTTAGATGCTTGTTTAATTCTGACAAAACGAATTCAACTGGGACTCCAGTCCTGTCCTTTCCGGAACCAAATACTACAATATTGTTATTACGATTTCTTCTATCTAACAGCTCTATTTGATGTATCAATTCGGAGTTCTCTTCTTTGAGTGATCTAACCTGGGTTTTTAGTTCTTCGTTTAGTAAAGAGAATCTGACTTCCGATGCTTGAATTTGGTTCTTTGATTCCTCTTTATTATTTTCCATTAATGATCTCAGTTCATTTTTGTTATTCTCCAGTACTTTTAGAATTTTGTTTCCGATTGCTTCATCCATACCAATATCAATTTCTAAGATTATGTGTGGTATCCTTTAGTTTGGTATGGGCAAAGTATTGTCTTTTTTTTTGTCAGTTTCGGCACCGACCGTGTTAGTTTTTTGTAGGCACTTTGCTTTCGGTCTTTCTTAACTTTTTATGTTTCCTTTTTCCGAGCTTTTTGTTATAAAATGCTGTAGTACTATGTACTTACATGTGTATTTAATATCAGGTTGTAACTTCTAGATAAACTACACAATATTCGGCAATTTCACAGAGCGACACATTAAAACGATGTATACTTCACAAGAGCTGAGTACTGAGTGATCGCTGAGTAGATTTGGCGTAATGTTGGCGCAAAGTTATTATCCAAAATTTCCCCTTTAATTCATGAAGATTTGTAGCTCTTTGAAATTAATGTCGATAAAAGGATTTTTTCAGATATCCCCAAAGAAAGAAATCACTCAGAGATAAATCTGGTGATCTGGAGGGCCAAATGATCGTACCACGTGAGATATTACATTACACGATCTGGAAACGTAGTTTGACGAAATTGTGTCACTACTTGTGCATTGTGAATTGAAACCAAAAGTACTCAAAATTAATAGGAAGTAGCTGAACTATCGGAATAATTTTATTTTGAAGGAGTTGTAGATATTTGACAGCGTTCAGGTTACCATCGATAAAGAAGGGACCTATGATATAGTTTCCTAACATTCTTGTCCAAACCTTGAGTTTTTGTGGGTATTGAGTAAGCACAGGAATACTCAGATTCTGATTTTCTCGAGACCAATATCGTACACTGGATGGATTGTGTTTCCTGTAAAGAAAACGATGAATAATACGTTTTAAGAAAAATACATTTCCTTTTTGTTTTTCCATCATGGTTTTGTTACGCCACCGGTTTATTATATCGGGATGCAATCCCTCAAAGAAAACACCAGTGGTATGTCCGGCTATATACAGGGTGTTATGAATCAACACACCACACCTGCAACACCAAATGTAAGACTGGGGAGAGTTGGGGAAGTAAATACCCCCACATCTGACCAACCAAATGTTACGCCACTGGCCCTCTATGTGGGATCACTCCTTCGAAGAAGAGACCAATAAACGCTGAGGAAATCGCAAATATAGTGTTCCTATATTTGATTAATTCTTTCTCGTAAAGTTGCCCGCCAAAGTGATTACTTTGACGTATAGGGAGCATAAATTACTTGGGAATAATTGAACCGAGATTATTTCTCGAGAGCGGCTTCAGGAAATATCCTTTTCTCTCCATACTTGGGAATGTGGGGCGTTTATCTAGAAGCACGTACCTATCTCTGAAAGATTGTGAAATAATGCACTTGGAAAAGCATTAGAAATATACATATATATTTTATAATAGTTACAAAGCATTTTCTCCGTTCTATATACAGATAAAATGATACAATAGTCACAGAACAGGGGAAAGTTTACATTACGTCAGTTTTTGTCAGTCTCAAAGTCAAGTATACTGAATCTAAGTAAGAATGACATGTTAAAACGACTATTGATAATTATTATTAGAAAAATATGGGAACGTAAAATAGGGAGATACAAACAACACATGAAAATTATAAATGATTCAATTTGCCCAACCATAAATCCATAAAAATATATGAACTCACTCCATACCACCAGGTTTCAACCCTTATTCACTTGGTATTGGTTTTACACGACATTAGTTTTAATTGTATTAATATTTGAGTTCCTTTCCGCGAAAGTTGTTCATTTACTTTTGAATCTCACTGTAATATTGGACTATAGTTGTATGGGTAATGGGTGATATGAGGTCATGAACTATCGGTTAGAGGTTTTCGTTGTCTCATCTCGATCTTGAAGCATTGATAAAATAATGTTTAATTATGTACTGTGTACTGTGTACTTGTGTATTCACGTTGTGAAGTCATTACTCGTGCAGTTCCGGTTTTACTTAATGGGAATTTTATTTCTCAAAAGTTCCGCAAGTTCACTGCAAAATGATTATATTCGAACACTTCTCATCTTTATATCACTACATGGTAATCGAATGAAAGTTAATCTCCTCTGAGAGGACATGTTACTTGAACGACGTCTGTGTACCGAATCATGTTGGTCGTCGCGCCTTTTATATCACCTCCCACTTTTCATGGATCGCTCGCGGGTCACATTTCCTAACATTAGTTATCTTTTACCTGTTATAATAAATCACTTTCTTAGTAATTAATGGCTTTCTACGTTAGTGGACAAAAATATAAAAAACTTGAATGATTTCCTAGTTCGTGGTCGTGTTGCATTAATGAGCTGTCGAAACCTATAATTTATAGTTGCTTGGTTCACTCATGAAATTCCGTAGATATACGTGATGATTTGTTAATAGCTCCGAGGTAAAAAAAATGACTTTTTATATGCATTCCGGGCTTGCAGGTGTTTATCTATTTTTACGTGCCCTTGTTTATCAGTTTGGTCGAGTATTTGATTTCAGAATTTATATTCATCCCTAGAAAATTATGTAGAGTTCATATTTATTACGATCTTGTTGTTTCTTATACTTGAAAATTTTTCTGTACTTATGGGGGCATGACTGTTTCACAAAATTCCATTTGTCTAATGTGGTCCTCGGGAAAAATTTCCTGCGTTATTTGTACTTTGTAACAATGGTATCGATTCCTTCTCAAAATATTCCGAACAGTTATGTAATTCATATTGATTTGATCTGCGATTTGTCGGCTCGTACAAGGTCCCCTGGCTTCAACAGCGGCCCATACACTTATTTCCCTATTCTGACGCTCTTCATTAATTGGCATTACACGTGGTTCATCGACATTTTGACATTTCTGGTAGTTCTGAACACATCTACATTTCTCAAACTTTTTAATAATTCGACTAATGGCGGACTGTGACGGAATTGGCCTATTGTCAAATGAAACAATGAACAAATTTATTGTATCTTGAATCGAGTGACCCCCAAAATACCACTTTACAATTTGTATCTTTTCTTCCTCTGAAAATGTGAATCTAGAATTCACAAGAACTTCTTTTATTTTCAATCGTTATGGGCTTACTACTAATGCGAGGGAGTACTTTTAGTACACTGCCTGGCACGTAAATGTGCTCGAGACAAAGAGTGCAGGAAGGGGAATAGTGGTGCAGTTAACTAAATGATTCTCAATTGCGCATTTTTGTTAAATTTTGTGCTGGTCGACTATAGACAAACACATTGGAAATCGTATATTGCGGCAAATATATTACACATATGTATATGTATTCCCCGACTCCACTTTCATTCCATAGCTCTCATGATCTGTTATCGTGGGGAATACATTTATGCATGACATAGAGAGAAATACTTACGCAAACTCTGAGATGGTTTTGGAATAAAGTACCGGAATCAAAATGCAGTCTGTGATCGATGATGGCTCGTTTTTTAAGATCTTCTGGGTACAGGGAACCTCCTTTATTGTATTTTCTCACAAGGTATGCCATGGTAGCATGACTGTCACATATGATAAACCCGTCGTCGTCCAGAACAGGAATTGTGTGCTGTGGATT
>JAFIRS010005308.1:0-60387 GCA_018342105.1 Gonioctena quinquepunctata | reverse complement strand
TTCTGAGCACTTTGTAGCTAGGAAATCTAACAGGTTCCCTATTAAGATGAGTCTCTTGCAGAAAAGCAACGTCTATGTTGTTTCCTACAAGAAACTCTTGAAACTCGAGTCTATTCTGGAGAAGTCCATTACAATTCCAACTCACTGCTTTGATGAAATTCGGAAGCTGCCGTTCACCCATTAATTGGGATTAAAACCAGTTGAAAACTTTGCAGCAGCTTCTGCAACGCGCAAACAACATCCTCATTTGATCTAAAGTACTAAGAATGTCTTTAGGCGTGGAAATTGGGGCTGTCTGAGAAGGGGGGGCGTCCTGGGCCGCCGCCGCATATGACACTCCCGCTCGTGTCCTATTTAAAAATATCTTCGATTCTGCGAGTGTGAGGCGGAGTCCACCCTGCGCCTTATTCGTCGGCATCTAGGACACCCACGATAGTTCGCAGTGTGTTCCCCACCGCAGTTCGCGCACCTAGCTTTTTCTTGCCTAGGTTTTTGACATTCTCGTGGGATGTGTTCTTCCCCGCATTTAACACAAGCGGGTGGGCACAGCAGTTCAGCTGACAGTGGCCAAAACACTGATTAACGATGACACTGTCCCACAGAGGCTCTAGGTCTCTGGGGTTCAGCGGTGATTTGAACATTTAATATGTCAGTGATTTAAAAAATTTCTATTTGTTCTTTGTTTAAAAGAACAAGGACAAGAGGTAAAGGGGTTTTTTTCGAATCAGACTTGTGCATTCGAGCCACTGAATCCGGGGCAAACCCCCTTTCAGACAGCTCTGCTTTAATGTCTTCGCAAGAAATAAATTCGGGAACGCCTCTCAGGACTACCCGTAATTTTTTGTCCTCAGGGAGACTGTAAGTATGAAATGGGATTTTTTGGTCCCAGAAAACGCTACTTATCTTCCTGAAAGTTTCAGGAGAGTCTGGAAAAATTTTAACTCCGTCAAAAGACATTCTTAGCGGGTTTAACAAGTTTTATGTTATTGGATTTGAACAACGAAATGACTGTTGTCCACATATTCTTATCCCTAACGGTGATGGAGGGACATTCTGTCTTTTCAACGCCTGTGGAGTCAGTTCCTGGTGGTATATTGGTCACGCCAGTCTGTTCCATCGTCATGTCGTCATTGTTGGAATTTTGGGGGACGTTTGAATCGCAATTTTCGATTGAATTTGGTGAATTTGAAATTTTCGAGAAAATGGTGGAGGACTCAATGTTTCTCACTTGAGCTGATTCTGGTCCTGGAATAGCTGACTTTTCGATCGTGGGGACGTGCATATCGCCATCTGACAATTTTGACAGTTCATGAAATTTATTCGAAATGGGAATGAAATTTGGATTTTTTATAATAGGACTCGTAGTTACTACTATTCTAGAGCTTCTACGTTGAGGTTGAGATATAGAGGGTGGATTTACTTTACCTTTCGGTACTGGAAGTGCCGGGAATGAATCAATTCGGTGCCTTTTGGCTGGAGCTTGCCCGTTTGGTGTGGAGATTCTGGATTGTACTAGGGCATTGACTGCAGGGATTTTGATAAGGTCATCGCCAAGAGAGGCCAACAAGGCTCCGAGTACTTCCAGGAGATCGGCTCTGTCGAGAGAACCGATCCCTGCAAGCAACGACTCCTTGTTAGCCAGATTGCACTCACCAGTCGGCCGATCGGATTCCGCTGAGTAGGTGGAATTTCTTGTAATCTCCAATGGTGTGGATGGCTGGGGGGGGTTCTTTCGCCATCCGTCGTACAAGACGCTGGTTGGCTTCGGAAAATAGAAGGGGTTGTGGAGAGTGAGTTCTTGCCCGACAAAATCGGGTGACATATACATCTTATAAAGCATTCCTGGTAGCATACGTTTATGAAAAAAAAACCCATCCACGCGTTTTTTTATGGAAATAGAATTATTCCAAAGAAATTCTTGATAGGGGTAGTGGAGGGTTAATTTTTGCCCGACAAAATCGAGTGACATATTCATCTTGTTAAGCATTCTTGGTAGCATATATTTATGAAAAAAAGTCCCCATACTTATGAAAAAAATACCCATCCACGCGTTTTTTTATGGAAATAGAATAATTTCAAAGAAATTCGTGATAGGGGTAGTAGAGGGTTGATTTTTGCCCGAAAAAATCAAGTGACATATACATCTTGTTAAGCATTCTTAGTAGCATATATTTATGAAAAAAAATCCCGATCCACGCGTTTTTTATGGAAATAGAATTATTCCAAAGAAATTCATGATAGGGGTAGTGGAGGGTTAATTTTTGCCCGACAAAATCGAGTGACATATACATCTTGTTGAGCATTCTTGGTAGTATATATTTATGAAAAAAAATCCCTATCCTTATGAAAAAAATACCCATCCACGCATTTTTTATGGAAATAGAATTATTCCAATGAAATTCTTGATAGGGGTAGTGGGGGGCTAATTTTTGACCGACAAAATCGAGTGACATATACATCTTGTTAAGCATTCTTGGTAGCATATATTTATGAAAAGAAATCCCCATCTTTATGAAAAAAAATACCCATCCACGCGTTTTTTATGGAAATAGAATTATTCCAAAGAAATTCTTGATAGGGGTAGTAAGGGGTTAATTTTTGCCCGACAAAATCGAGTGACATATACATCTTGTTAAGCATTTTTGGTAGCATATATTTATGAAAAAAAATCCGCATCCTTATGAAAAAAATTACCCATCCACGCGTTTTTTATGGAAATAGAATTATTCCAAAGAAATTCTTGATAGGGGTAGTGGAGGGTTAATTTTCGCCGACAACATCGAGTGACATATACATCTTGTCAAGCATTCTTGGTAGCATATATTTATGAAAAAAAAAATCCCGATCCACGCGTTTTTTGTGGAAATTGAATAATTTTAAAGAAATTCATGATAGGGGTAGTGGAGGGTTAATTTTAGCCTGACAAAATCGGGTGACATATACATCTTGTCAAGATTCCTCGTAGCATACATTTATTACAAAAAACATTCTCGCATTCTTAACAGAAACGATATAATTTATTTCATGGCTGGCCACGAATTCTGACCATCAGTAGACGACCACTGGCGGACGGACCCACATCCACATCAGCACCGCAAATTCGTGGCTGGAACTCGTGGCTGCTTTCACACTGATTCTTTCATTAGGCAGATTTCGTAAAATTTGTCATAGTTGGATTTACTAAATAGTCTGCCCCATTTGAAGGTATTCTTGTTATTAGGGTTTGATATGAACTTTATAGTGCACTAGACTGCTTCATGACCCGAAATATTGGCTGGTATAATACAACATGATGAATTATCTTGGCTAAGATTACTACACATATAATCGATTTTGCTTTGAGAATATTGGGTAATTCTACAGCACAAAAAGTGGGATTGACGTGGTCGATAAGAGGACTACTTCTTACAATGTAGCACGAGCGACAAGAAGATGGCCACAAGTAATATTTTACAGTATTCTGAATATTGCAAGCATAGATGCATTTGTAATCCATAGACATAATCATCCTGACACAGAATGTGCTAACAGCAGAAGATCATCTATCAGAGACTTGGGTTTAAGCTTCAGTAACTGAAATTGTAAATACTACAAATGAATAAATGTGAATTTTCTGATTTATGTTTTCAAACATATTTTTAGGAATCAATGGATACTACCTCATTTTGCAGAATATTTTCAAGGGAATCCAGTAGCTCAAGATAATCCATTTCGCTTGAGTTCATTGGGAATTTTCATTTTGTTTTGGTTTTCGAGCATTCGACATTCACATGAAGTTGACAGATGATTCAAGTTCAATTCCCTCAACATTTAAAAACTAAATTATCCAACCAAGGGCGAAAAACGATCACAGACAGATAACGGTATAAACTCAATGAATTTTCTTAAAAAAATTAAAGTCAGCATTTCAACAATTGAGTAGATTTTCTTGATTAATTTGAATTTTTTCAGATTCTGGAAGGTTATTATTACTATTACATCTAGAAAAACCAGTCACGAGTATTCATCTACATAATTATTTAAATGTAAAAATTAATATTCCACATTTTTAAACCGTAATTTCTCCTAGCCCCATACAGATTTATAATCCCATACAGATTGTGCTGAAAATTTGTGAGTGTGAATTTTTAATAGGTATGAAAACACTTTAACACGTTGAATGCCGCGGGTATTTTTGGGAAAGGTCCCTCAGGCCACACCAATTTTTAAAATCAATTTTCCAAAGAATGATGTATTTAGTACTATTATAATGTAAAATTACATTTTTTTGTTATTTTACACTCTTCCACATCCGTGTGATTCAGCGATACAAGTTTATTCGCGATGTCAAGCATGCACAGATGCGCCATTGCTAAGCTTAGAATGTTTTTTTTTTCTACGCATAATATTACATTCAAGAAATAGAATACATTTTATATTTATATTTTGTATGTTTTGTATATTACTATACCATAAGCTTTTAAATTTTTGTTCTTGATATTACCACGTTTGTATTTTTATAATAATTAACTTTTTTACATAAAAACCTTGTATTACCAATATATTTCCGATTTTTTTTTGCCAAGTTGCTAGAAGTGTAACTTCACGCCACGCCAACCATTCCGCCATAAGAAACCTATCCTAAGTGTGCCCTAGTAGCATACACACGGCCAGAACCAAGTAATTGTTCGTGTATACGAAATTATACACGCGGCGTACAGGACCCAACTTGCGTGTATACTTTTATATGCACATGGCAGTCAACGTGTTAAGATTCAACACGTTAAGTCCCGCATGGCATTTAACTGATGCCTCACTTCAACGTAAACTTGGGACTGCCAGGTATCAGGATAATGACACAGCAACATTTAGTTTCGGACTGGGTGGGTGCTATGTGACTACACACTTCAAACGTTATGGCAAATAAAAACGTCCGATCCCAAGAGTACATCGCCGTTTGCAGGTTTGCGAAAACTTCAATATACAAAAAATCGTGACAACTAAATATTTTTGAAGCATTGCGAGTTTTAGATAAACAAGAAAAACTGTTCTCTATTCCAAATTGTTTTTTTGCTCAAATGCTATTGACAAAATCAGTGCTTTCAAGGAAAAAAACTCCAATCCCAACAGTACAATTTTTTCTCGCTCATACCGGGGCATAATGTGTTTAAACGAAAAACGTGGCATCATGTAATAAATAATTAATGCATGAATAGTTCACTTAATTCACTAACAATTTTATTGCACTGCAAATGATATGAACTGATGTGTGAGTTTTATTCCCTACACATTACTATTATATATTGCTTATCTATGCTTCCCACGTTTTTCGTTGTAAATCCTACAAGTTTTTTCATAACTAATAAACATTCACAATCACATATTTTCAGGACAATCTGATGTGGTTAGGAATCGGTATTAGGCTAGAAGAAATCATGTTTTACTTAGTCCGTTTTAAAAGCGAGGTATATTAAAAAACATTGTTTATTTAGACTTGTGTGTGAAATTTTGCAATCGATGAGTTCATGACAGAGACATGTGGCAAATTTCAGGTTTATCTCAGTTTCTCTTCACCTTGTATGTCTGTTCGTTATCCAGTTCCGAGATAGTTTCAACTCTCTAGCTTATTGGGACGTTAGTTTGAAGTCAATTTCTCCCTGCTATTTTGATTATTCCTGACAAAAGACAGACAAAGAAGCAAGTTAATATTGTTTTTCATATTTCGGATTTTCTCTCCCCCTGGAAGTAAAAAATAATAATTATCTGTTTTTAGAAGGGTAAATTACTAAATTTGCCCCGATATATTGAAATAACAATAATTTGAGAAAAGGAACAGATGTGATTCCTGAAACGTAATCAAAGGAAGAATATTTTTTACTTAGGATTTCCAATATAAGTTTGATGACGCCTTGAGAGGATTTGGCTCTAGATTCACTTTTTATGAAGTTATTGTCGGAAGAAGACGTTTTGAGTGTAGTGACGTTTAGGACTGATTTCGTAGTTGGTTACAAAACATTTTTCTAAATAAAATAAAAGTTGCGTTTTATTGAACACTACATAGGTGCCCAGTACCGGACACTAATATAAATTTGAATTAATATTTTTTTACTAATTTAGTAATAGTTCCCGCTCTGTTCAATTTTTCTAAACGTAATTTTTTTGTTTCAGCTAAAATTCAAGATGTCCAGTTAAAAAAAAAGGAAAATGGACAGAAGGCGAAATGAAACAAGCCATCTTAGGCGTGATAGAAAACAATGTCATTACGAAAAGCTGCATATCACTTCTCTATGCCAAAGAGTACATTGGCCGAAAAAGTCATAATGCTGTGGAATACTAACGAAGTTGTTATGACTAACCAAATAGGACGATTTAAACAAACGTTTTCTAAAGGACTTGAATCAGAAATTGTACTGCATTTAAGAGATATGGACAGCAAGATGATGACAATGACTCTGATTTGTTTACCATTTTGCTAAACATCTAAAAATACCCAACGATTTAATGGAAACAAAAAATTTGCTGGGAAGCGATTCTACTATGAGTTTATAGCCCGTCATTCAGAGTTTTCCTTATATTGCCCACAATACACTATCTAACGAGCTATTGGGTTCAACAAGGAGCAAGTGGATTTGTTTGTTCGAATCTCTACTCACAAAATATGTTTCTTCTCCTTCAAATATATTCAACTGCAACGCAACGGGCATCTTAGTGGTTCACGATAATGCAAATGAGGTTTTGTCACTAAAAGGAAAAAAGCAAATCAGTGAAATTACCTCTGGGGACAAGGGGAAAAACATTACAATTTTACTAACTATTAATGGACCCGATGGAAATTGCCATGTTGCTGAGGAAAGTGGGTGGATTAATTCCAATGCCTTTTTGATTTGGCTTAAAATGTTTAATGCACAAATTAATCCAACTAAGGAAGATCGAACCCTATTAATTTTAGACGGACACAGTAGCCACAAAAATCTGCAAGTAATTTTGTATGCGAAAGAGCCTAATATTCACATGATCAGCATTCTACCGCATACTACCCATAAACTACAGCCCTTGGACCGTGCTGTAATGAAGCCATTTGAAGTTGCTATAAAGAAGCTTGTAGAGTCAATGGATGGCCAGATACCGTTCGTTAGAAATTACAATAAGAGATATCGCCGGTTTAGTAACTACTGCATTTACATCTATTTGTAGAATGGACCTGGCTCAATCCGCATTCCGTTGTACAGGTCGTTTTCCCTCAGAAAAAAAATATATATTCAGCGATTTAGACTACCTTGCAGTGACCCATTTTGGACCTACTGCAGAAATAGCACAAGAGAAAAACTCCAGAAACATCCCTAGTGAGAAAAGCTTCAAACTTTGAAAGTGACATGGGAACAAAAAAACACCAAAAGAAACATAAAACCTGGACGTAGTACCCCGAACTAAAATTACACATTATTTGTGACGAGTCATTTGACGAAGATTGGTTGCAATGCACAGTATACAAAGGATGAGCTCATGTTTCATGCATATCTCAAGAAAATATAGACATTTTCAAGGGTGATGTTTGTGCAAGTTAATTTTATATAGATACATTAATTTTAATTGTAGAGAATATATTTTTATTTGAAAAAATAAAAATAAAGAGATAGGTACTACCGTTTTAGTTTTTCACAATGTTTTTTTACTGTCCGGTGCTACAAGGCAGTTTTTGAAACTTTTTTTTTCAGTGTAATTTTTTTATAATAATTAATAATATATGAGAGTGTGTGTATATTTATTGATAAAAACATATTAAACTTCATTCTCAAACGATCGATGGTAATATATTTGAAGTTTTAAAGTTAAAATTTGCACGAAAAAAAACAAAGGTGTTCCATACTAGTCTTTCCTCTACTTGTACCAGGATAAAAGTTGTCAACAGTGTGTTGTGAAGTACCCTTCACACCCTCTAAGAGGTGCTACTGTTTGTTTATATATATATATATATATATATATATATATATATATATATATATATATTTTATTATTACTCATGATGTCATGTTGCCAACAATCCTACTTCGATACTTTAAAGCTGAGACTCTGCATTTCGCTAACGAACTCAAAAACTGCTTACTATTGTTCTACATATTCCATTGTCCAAGTAAATTTCCTATTGGTCGAATACCATTACGAGACAAGTCATAATGACGAATATGCGTCTCATGAGCGTCAGCTATAAAGTAGAAAAGCATCGTTAAAACGATGATTATACATTTTATTTCTACATAAGTGTGTACTTCTGTTGGTTGTAACTGGTTGTCATTTTTTGTAACCTGCAAGATTCTTCATTAATATTCATCTAAGTGAAGAACATCAACTTTATTTCTATTCCAAACCCCAAATTACAACAAGTGTTACCCGTCTAAACCAAACTTTGTTTTGTGGGAAAAATAAATGGAAGAAACTGTTGCTTATGCTGCTTTTATCAATATTGCTGCAGATACCGAAAAACTTAAGGAAAAGTGCAGAGATATTAAAAAAAAACGGAACAAGCTATAGCGACAACTTGATGTCAGAGCTAGTTTTGAACGATGGTAGTTTGTTTCGCAATTTCGTCATATTAAATTGTATGTTTAGTAGCCTCTAAACCTCCAAAAAGAATACGAACAACCGTACTGCTATTCCGCCATCAATAAAGCTTGCAGTTACTATGCGATATTTAGCTATGGCGATTCGTTTACTAGTCTTATGTTTTAGCTTAAATTTTCAAAGAAATCAATTTCCTCAATTATAACTGAAGTGTGCGAAGCCATCATTGAAGTTCTCAAAGGATATTAGGTGAACAAGGCTTAGAAAAAAAATATGTAAATACATATAAATTCGGTCCCTACAAATATAATAAAAAACCAAAAAATAATAAAATATGCACAAATAATATCTACTATAACCTACCTGAGTTGAAATTGACAAGTATTTACAGACCATACAGACTCACACTGAGCAGAAAGGAAATTATAATAGTAGTAGGACTCCTTACGGGGTACTGCCTTTTTAATCGAGCACCTCAACATTATAGGTATCACGGATAATACCTGGATGCTTAGAGAATGAGGAGTCAGCTACCCACATCCTCGCGGAATGCCCAGCAGTAGCAGCAATACAGAAAGCTCACCTCGGAAGTATCGATCTGAACCCGGAGAGTGTGAGAAAGGTATCGCTTAGAAGGCTAGCCTCCTCCGCTTGCAAAATAAGCAACCTCCAAAACTGAACCAATTCCTAGCAGCAGCGGGTGCATAACGGACCCGATGGAGTAGCCTACATGCTTATGGTTCCACATACTTTAATTCTATCTATCTAACAGACAGACAAATGAACAGAGAAACATGAAAGCGAGTTCTTAAAAATCACCTCTTGAAGAAGGAGAAAGTGATTAAAACTCGGAAACGGTATGAGACCGCCGCGTTTTTTTCCGGATTCATGTTCAAGAGACAAAAATACGTAAAAAATTATTTCAGCTATTTTCAGGGAGCATAAGCACAACGCCTATACATTTACCCAAAAAAATACCTTCAATAATTGCAAATTTAATTTACAACAAAACCAAACATACTTTCTTCTTTCTCCTACTTGTCAAGCACGATCACGTATTGCAAAAACATGGTGGTTGTATATGGGGGTTGGAATGGGGAGTGACTTTGCTAACCAAAGAAAAAATATTCAATTAACATGTAGGGCACTGTGCACTGTAGTTGTGAATATTCAGTAGTAGGAGGTACTGTCAAATAATGTCCAGTACTTCCCATGCCGAAACAAATACTAGGTACTATGTTAAAAAATTAATCATACCTGATATGAATATGAATAATCACGTTCACCAACTCATCAGACAAGTCGATTGAAAAATATATTTTCACGACTGACATGTCAAAATAGTGATTTTAAATGATTATTTTCGTGAAACACTATCGACAGACCAACTCATTCCACAAATTTAATGTGAAAATTAAAAGAAATTCATCTTTAAAAACTAAATGACGCACATATAGACAGCAGGAAAATAACAAAACACAATGTAGTCTGTCACAGCCAACGGTCTTGCGATCACGCGATCACCGGTTCATTCCAACCAATCAGAAACACGGACACGAAATTCCATTTTGAATAGCTTGCCATGGCAAATATTATTGTTCTGTCCTCTACTCTTTGGCCATGGTGCAGGGTGAATTCACAAGATCCAAGTGGTATGAGTTTTTTACGCGAGATTGTTGATTGGTGGAAAATTACCCGATTTGCGGGCTTTCAATCACCTGTAATGATACCACTGCTTCAGCAAATTGGGTATTTGGAGTGTCAACACAACTACTAATATGTATGTGCATTGTGTTATTCACGTGAAATTGGCGTATTAGTCTACTCGACAAGTTGAAAATGGTCTAAAATAGAGATACTGCTCTTAAAATTATGTGTGATAGCTCATTGGATCCGGAATAACGCCTAGAAAAATGTGCCAAAAGCGTGTATTAGCACAAAAAAATTGCAAAAGATTCTGAAAGAGGAGAAAATTTCCAATAAAAAACTCTGCCAGCTCCCGGAACTCTATCTCCATTATTTATAATTTTAATTTAACGCTGAAAATGGGTCTCCGAGCGACATTTTTAGGTTGCGCGCGCGGCGTCAAAAGCGAGTATGACACATTAATTAATTTATTTAAGGTATTAAATATATTTTTTTTAATTTGAAAAATTTATGGTGTTTTCGGAACACTATAAATAATTTATTCCCGTTGGAAATTTTACTTAAAGTTGACTTTTCAATAAGTTAAACGATTGTTAACTAACAAAATTTTCTCAAACTTCTGTCTTAATTGTAAATTTAAAAAAAAATGTTTAAATAATTGTAAAAAAATTCGCTTCGTAGAGCCTTCCTTATATACATACTTAATAAGTTCACGCCATAAAAGTTATAAGAAATATTTATACTTTGTTTATAATCATTTTTGTACTTGAACAAAAACAAAAAAATCCAAGTAATGTTAAAAATTTTTTTTTCTCAATCATCATATTATCGTTTTTTCATTAATACAAGATATAATAAATTGATTTGCAAAAAAAATTTTTCCCGTCATTTGTTGATAAATGTTTTATAAACAAATTGATTATTTCAATATTAAAAAAAAAAAATTCACAACTTCATTATATTACAAATATGATTTTTGAAAAAAAAATTCCTTAATAACAATTTTTTTTTTTTCTATTGTTGAAATAATTATTAAAAATTATTTTTTCTCTAAAAATCATAATCGACAGTCTTCTACGAATAATAAAAAAAACAACAAATGTTTTTATCAACAATTCCATTGTTTTATAACTTACCAATTTGTTATAAACAAAGTTTAAACTTCTAAAATTTACAAAAACAACCATATATAACAAAGTATAGAAAAACATTTTTCCAATTTTTTATTGTACTTTGGGAATTGGAATTGGGAAAAATTTATTTCTATACTTTGTTATATATGGTTGTTTTTGTATTTTAGAAGTTTCAGAAAAAAAACTAACAAAGTTAAAAATTTGTTTATAACAAATTGGTAAGTGATAAACAATGGAATTGTTGATAAAAAAAAAATTGTTACTTTATAGAGGACTGTCAATTATGATTTTTAGAAAAGAAATAATTTCTCAACCAATTATTTAAACAATAGAAATTTAAAAAAACGATTATAAACAATTAAAAATTGTTATTAAGGAAACATTTTTTTTCAAACATCATAATATTTGTAATATAATGAAGTTGTGAAAAAAAAATTCAAAAATATTGAAATAATCAATTTGTTTATAAAAAATGTATCAACAAATGGCGGGAAAATTTTTTTTGCAAATCAATTCCTATCTTGTATTAATAAAAAAACGATAATATAATGATTAAGAAAAAAAATTTTTTTTTAACAACATTACTTGGATTTTTTTGTTTTTGTTCAAGTACAAAAATGATTATAAACAAAGTATGAATATTTTTTTAACTTTTATGGCGTGATCTTGTTAAGTATGTATATAAGAAAGGCTCTACGAAGCGAAAAATGTTTACGACAATTATTTGAACATTTTTTTTCATTTACAATTAAGACAGAAGTTCGAGAAAATTTTGTTAGTTCGTTTAACTTGTTGAAAAATTAACTTCATGTGAAATTTCCAACGGGAATAAATTATTTATAGTGTTCCGAATACACCATAATTTTTTCAAATAAAAAAAAATAATTTAATACCTTAAATAAATTAATTAATGTGTCGTACTCGCTTTTAACGCGGCGCGCGCAACCTAAAAATGTCGCTAGGAGACCCATTTTCAGCGTTAAATTAAAATTTAGCAGTTTTTTATTGGAAATTTCCTCCTCTTTCGGAATCTTTTTTTTTAATACCTTAAATATTAATAGTTTATGAAATATTGGCAAAAAACCAAATGCAATTTTTTTTCATTTTCAATTGTTTATAACTTTTGCAATTTTTTATGTGCTAATACACGCTTTTGGAACATTTTTCTAGGCGTTATTCCGGATCCAATGAGCGATCACACATAATTTTAAGAGCAGTATCTCTATTTTAGACCATTTTCAACTTGTCGAGTAGACTATATCAATGGACGAGGAAAGTGTGTTGTCACAAATGTCATTCTTGTCAAAAACTAATTCCATACAAAGAATTTGAGGTTACGTTTTCTTATGATTTTCTCGTGATTTAAATTTGACAGAGGTTTGCTTGGAATCAGTTTTTGACAAGAATGACATTTGTGACGTCATGACTTTCCTCATCTATTGGTGAAATAATCAGTAGTTTATATCACAAGTGACGGATATTTTGGTGAGTACACTTTGACATTACATTTTTAGACAATATTGTTGCAGAAATTCACGGGACCAATTTTTTTTTAAAAAAGGGTTTTTCAATTTACACGATCCAATAAATTGGTCAATTTTGTGACCTTGAATTTTATTGATAGGTGTAAACAGAAAATTTTCGTCAATTTGAACTTGACCAATAAATTGATGAGGTTAGAATCGGTTCTAATTTTTCATCAATTTTTAGTGACAATTTTAGTTACTTTCGGCCATGAATTGGATGCCTGCTAGATGCTAGATGTGTTGGATTCTCTCCCAGGTAGTCGCCTGGGGGTGTCGATGTATTGCTTGAATTTGTGGGTCTCTTATGAGGGTAAATCTGTTGAGGAGCTCTATGTTTATGGGCTTCAGACAAAATCGGATGAGTTGATGTTTCAGACGATCCTCAATCGGCATAACGTTGGTGTTATGTATTCTAGGAAGTAGAAAGGAGCGTTATGTATGAGACTGTTGTATTACCCTGTAGTAGTTTGGAGTAGTCGGCGTCTGTCCAGGATAATGTTATGTTGAGTTATGATATGTTATTATGTCACTTATGCCAGCCATAAGAAGTAATATACGTTAGTTAAACCGATAACTTTCTTTCTGAAAGAACCTACGAGGTCATACACAATAGTTGGTTAGCTCATATAAGAGGTTGTTTGGCGGGTTGTGTATTGGGTTGTTTGGGTGACGAATTTTTGTGATAGTCCTTAAGTGCAGTTGTTTCCGCAACTTGAAATTTTCTTCTAGTAGTTGGCTTGCAGTTGAGAAAAACAGTGTGTCCGTACTCAATCATTGGTCTGCAGATGAGTTGGTAGATTCTGCTGGCTGTTGGAATATTGATGCCTTAATTTTGGTATGTGAGACAACTGAAATGCTTGGCTCCAGATATCATTTGTTTCTTTTTTTCCTCTAGGTGTGTGTTGAAGGTAAGTTTGCTGTCCAATTTGATCCCTAAATATTTGGTCGTCCTCACTGGATTGAGTTGTTGTTGTTGAATATTGATGAGTCGGTGATGCTGGTCGTAGTTTGTGATTGAATATCATTAGATGGGATTTGGTGGGATTAGGTTTCAATCGCCATTTATTAAACCACCGGCAGGTAGAGTCGGTGAGATGTTGGATGGAGTCCATCATTCCTTCTAGGGATTTGTCATGAGTGATCAATGCTGTGTCGTCCGCAACCTGGATAATATAGTTGTGCGAGAAGTGATTTTGTTCCGGAAATTTGTGGTAGTATAGGTTATAGAGGTAGGACGATATAGGTTATAGAGGAGGGGAGAGAGATATATACATACATATTATTCCAGAATAAGTAAATCAAGAACAGCTATCAAATACGAAGTCTTCACTTCAATATAACATATGCTGACACAAGTAATGTTTTTTTCATAGGATGAAACAGAATAACATTTCCTCAGAAGTTCCGCAAACTGGCAACTCGGGAAAATGCCAAATCAATGGCGCCAAAATAAGTCAAAAGAAAAATGGGATGTTATAAATGGATCAGGCAGGGGTTAGTCAAGTTAGTCAAGAACCTCTTTTCTGATCGCATTTATAAAGGAGGGTATGTTACCTTTATTGACAATGTCTATATTAGTCGCAGAAAAATATTCAAAAAAGTACTCACTTCTTGTGTTTGTGTCCGTGCTTCCCCGTGCGAGATGCACAGAATGAAGGGCCTGTTTTCTCTTTGACACCATCTGATGAGGCTTTGGACTTGCTCTGGTGGTGGGTGTGTCGGCGAGTCCCCTGGGAAGTAGGCCAAGGCAATAACAATCTGCAGCTTGCCTGTTTCAGTTGGACCTTCCACGATGGCGGTTGCCAAATCTCCAGTGATGTACACTGGAACAGGAGTAAATTTAATGTTGGGTGCAAGCAAGAAATATGTGAAAATAACTCAAAATGTGAATATAAATAAAATAACTAATGAAAAACGTTTTTAAAGACAAGCTATTATTCAAGCTGTGTACTAAAACGTATAAAATAAGTTTAAGTCATCGCTGACAATGATTTAATTATTTTTTATGAATTAGTTGGTTTTAAAAACCTTGCGCAAAGTGTTCATAAAAGTAGGTACCAATTAATTTCATTGGACAATGATTGGTTGGTAAGTAAGAACTTGTCGAAGTATTAATTTTATTACAAGTCGCGCGACAAGCTTTTTGAAACCAAATAATTCAACAAAAAATAATTAAATCATTATCAGCGATGACTTGAACTTATTTTATACGTTTTAGTACACGGCTTAAATAAAAGCTTGTCTTTAAAATGTTTTTATATTAGTTATTTTATTTTTTGCTTTTTAGTTAGTTTGCCTTAATCTGTTCATTTCTAATGAGCATCATTATTACAAGGTCTCTTCCCTGTAAGTTTTGAGCTGAAAGAAATCATGAACTCCCACACACCAATTTTGAATCGAATCTGACCATAATCACAAAACTCGTCCACCATTTAGAAGTTGCCAACTTAAATTTATAGATTTTGACAAAAACTTCATAATCTCCGACCTCGAAAACCCCCACATACCAATTTTGAATGAAATCGGACCATAATTACAAATCTCGTCCGTTATCTTGGAGGCTACCAAAAATTCCATATTGCATTGTCACCGGAATTATATATACCTGCAAATTAATCAGAGGACTAGAAGGCGGTCAAAATTCACTTGCAAGATTTGACCCTAACGAACTAACAAGTGAAAGTAAATAAAAGCTTGTGAAAAGAAATAATACAGCGATTGTAGACAAAGCCACCAAATATGTATCACCGGGATAACGGGAATAACGGGATAACGAAAATAAGAAACGGGATAAAGAAAAAAAGGGAAAAAGGAAAACGGGAAAGGAAAGAAAAACCGGATAACGGAAAAAGGGATAACGGGAAACGAAAAAACGGGATGACAGGATAAGGGGAAAACGGGATGAAGAAAAAAATCGGATAACAGGAAAACGGGAATAACGGGATGACAGGATAAGGGGATAAGGGGAAAACGGGATAAAGAAAAAATGGGATAACACGATAAGGGATAATGGGATGACAGGATAAGGGGATACCGGGGTAAAGAAAAAAAGTGGTAACAGGAAAATGGGATAACGGGAAAATGAGATAACGGGACAACAGGAAGCGGAAGGAGTCAAAAGCATAATCTAGATGGAACAACACAAAGGAAAACAGAAAAAAAGAACTTCTATGCGGACGAGAGTTTTTGGGAAAAACATTTTAGGGATCATAGAAATTTGGACAGGACGTCTGTCGGGTCAGCTAGTTTATATATATATATATATATATATATATATATATATATATACTTGCAATTAACATAACATTACAGAAGAACATAAAAATAAATATTAATATTATTATTATAGAAATATAAACAAACTAATGACAGATGCTAAAAAGTTATTATTAGAAATTTAAAATAAACGAATCTGTGAAACATTAAAACAAATCTGGAAATAAATGAAAGATGACAAAATAAATCCCAAAACATTCCCATTATTGACGATAAAAATGCCAAACAGATGAATAGATAGCAATTGTTACTCTATAAACTTGTGTGTAAATATGTCAAAAAAAATAGAGAAACCAACATGCGCTATAAACAAAAAGATGATGAGAAATTCGCTCTTTCTTTACGCAGTAACAGAAAATGAAATCATTAAAATAATATCTGATCTGATTATCTCTATATCATTTACCAAAAATTTTCATAATTAGCTAATGGAACCACTGTTTTGTTTAACTCAATATTTTTGGATGGATTTTTAAAGAATATATCACAAACACTAATCCGTTAATCAGGCAATAAATAAAGAACAAACAACTATGGACCGATAACATCAATTCATAATTTCGCAAAAATATTAGAAAAATGTTTAAAATATAGATTATAAAATTTGCTTAGTAACAATAATATTATTTTAAACTCTCGACTATTTCCCTCATTAATTTTTCACCAATTAAATGGCCGAAATTTCAAACAGAACCAATCAGATCAGTTTTATACTGATAAATGTCTTATCGCTGTTTTAATAAAACCACATTAGATCTTGTCAAAATTATGACCATGCATTCAAATCCTATAAGGAAAGAGGAAATGCAAAATTGATTAAATAGGGAATTTTGAGCTCACTACATACAGTGATTTGATATTGGAATTGAAATATACCCTTTTTGGCCCATTAATTGAATCTCGGGTTGTCACGTAAGGCGACGAATGATTCAATTGAAGTATACTCATGAATTTAACAAAGGTTGTGGTAGTGTAGTTGTTTCCAAGAAAACTTATGAAACAAACAAGCCGTTTTCGAATTAACCAATAAGATATTCAACTGTTTCCAATCTTGACATACTTTTGCAGCAATTGGATGTTGGAATTAGAGGTGTAGCATTAAATACATTCAGAGATTATATATGAATCGGAATACAAACATTAAAAATAAATGATACGTGTGGTCCACTATCAGTCACCATGGGTGTGCCACAAGGAGATCTTTGCCAAAGCACTGTCTTAGTGCTCGTAAGCACTGTACTCCCGAGAACTTTTTGAACCAGTGCCTTAGTGCTTCGAGAATTTTACGAAAATGCTTAGTGCTTACTAAGCCTTCCCTTACTTATGAATCTATAAATGTTATCAAAAAGCCAGCGGCACCCCCAAGAGCTATTGATCGCGTTCTCGTCCTTATATTTTTCATATTCAAGAGAAAACTTTATTGCCTAATAGTCTCACCCTTTTCAAAAGTGCTTAGTGCTAGCAAGTTCATTTGTATCTACCCGTGGATTATTAATAAATAAATAAATATGTCAATAATATTTTCAATGTCGAAATTTTTTAGGAAAACTAATATCCCATGCAGATAACACTGGTGCAGTATTTGAGAGTTGAAAGAAAATTGTATAAAACAAATCCACAACTGGCTAAGTACCAATCTACTGCTTTCTCATCAATAAAAAAAGATCTTAAAGAAAACTAACGATCCAGAAATCTACAACCACAGATAATCGAAACTGCTCTTGCTCTAAAATAAATAAAAGGAATCAACTTAGTATCTAAGCATCATGATTGACCAAGGTGAAAAGTTAATTTACAAATTTTATCAACTCCGAAATTTCTCAAGAAGAGACGTCACGATGTTGGTTAAGCTTCTTATATGCTATTGTATTGTGGCATGGGGTGGGTTATTAAAGACAATTAAAATAATGATGAAATAAAAATGAAATTATTAAGTTCCCCCTTTTTCATTTAACATTAAGTTAGTTAGGTAAGTATATAATATAATTCTAATATTCAACAATCTGAAATTTTTCTCATTTACTCCCAGTAATATTTCTCATTCTAATTCTTAAACCTGTAATTAACTCTAATTCTAATATTCACATCTTTGAGGTACGAGGTATATTTCTGTGCAAAGAATCAGTTTGGAGTTTGATGTTCGACAGTATTGAGGATCTCGGAAACGGAATCCAGGTAAGCACCAAACCTATTTTAGCAGATCAAAGTTGCCACCTTACCTCATTCAAAATTATGGAATGTTAACAGAAATTATAGTTTAACAAATTTAAAAAACACGCTTTTGTGGCAATACGGACTATGAAGTTAAAAATAAGAATGTTGGCACATCCACGATGGCGGTTGCCAAATCTCCAGTGAACTCTGGAATAGGAGTAAATTTAATGGTGGGTGCGAGCAATATATATAGCTGCTCGTGGTTCTTCATGAGTGTTGCAAAAGAGAAACTTTCACTCTCGTAAGAGGTATAGTATTAGAGATTTGCTGGAGAGAAAACAAATAGTGAAAATAAGAGATACGTATAGCGACACTGATGATATACAGATAGGAATACCTCAAGGTACAGTCCTTGGACATCTGCTTACTTGAACTCTCTACTAGACACACATACAGGCGGCACTATAATATCATATGCTGATGATACAGTTCTAATTTTTGAAGACTGTTAAGGAAAAGGCTCAACATGGCATATCCACGGTTAAAACCTGGCTAGACTTTAACAAATTATCTGTGAATGTAACTAAAACAAACTAACAGAAGCAAACAGACCTGATTTCTCTAAACTAAAATTTGCAGACAAAAAAAATACTGATAAAACCAAATACCTGAGTATAATTATTGATAAACATCTTAAATGGACAGACCACATCAACACCGTAACAGCAAAACTACGCAGATTTATATAAAAAAATTATGAGCTGCGAAAATTTATAAATAAAAAATTATTAATCATTTTCTACCGATCATTAATCGAATCTATCCTGAGATACGGTATTGCTGTAAGGGGTAGTCTTTATAAAAATGCCTTCCATCGTAGGATTTGAAATGAATATCCTTCAATAGATATTCTATGGATAACATGGAAACATTGCAAGACATCCAAGGCCAACAGTATTAAAAGTAGGCGACCTTGAGATGGGAGCAGAAACCACAGAAACTTCAAACAATTCCAGACGGAAAGTGACAGTAAATAAGATTGGCAACTTTGGCGAAGGAAGTAGTACCAACTTAAACACAAATCCACATTCACAGGATCTGATGGGAGCAGAAACCACAGAAACTCCAAACAATTCCAGTCGTGAAGTGACAGTGAATACGATTGGCAACATTGGCGAACGAAGTAGTGCCAACCGTAACACAAAACCCTATTCACATGCTTTGAGACAAAATGGCGCCTAAACAAAAATAAACAAAGAAAATATTATTTTTGACATAAAACAAGTAAGTTCAGCGATTCATGAGGCTACAACATTGAGTGTAGCAAATCAACTACAGGAACTAGGACAACAAAAGCCAGGCGGAAATGAAGACTGGAGAAAAGTGACACACAAGAAAAATCGCAGATTTGTTATTGGAAAAAATGAAGAAGCAACGGGCATTACAACTGTTCCCAAACTGGTATCATTTCACGTGACCCGATTGAATGGAAAAACAGAACCTGAGGATCTAAAAAAGATGCTTGTAAAAGACTTCCCAGAGGTATCATGTGAAAAACATGCATCAAAAAGACCTGAATTATACGCTTCTATGAAAGTAACTATACATCGAGCAAACCTGAAAAAAGCCTGGAATCGTGATGTTTGGCCCAATGGGGCACTAGTTTCACATTTTTTAATGAGAGAGAGAGAGAGAGAAATATACTTTATTGTCCAAGAAAAAACCTTCTTATTGACAAAGCTTCTTAAAATCTAAATTGTATAACACTTTAAAAAATATAACACTTCAAAAAATACAGACACAAGTGACAGAAAGCCTAAGAAAAAAGAAAAATATACACAGAGACATAATTTAAAAGTAGGATCACATGTCGTTACGATAAAATATAAAAATAAAATTTCAGTTTAGATAATACATATATGGGAGGGTATATTATAAAGGTATATTAAAATAATAAAGGTATATTAAAATAATAATCACAACAGAGCTTCATTGTAGTATTCCTCGAGATTGTAATGAGCTTTTGTTACAAGGGCTTCTTTAACAAGGTATCTGAACTTTATATAATTTCTTTCCTTTCTAATTTCGTAGGGTATGTGGTTGTATAGCTTTTTACTTTCATAAATCAAAGAATCCTTAGTCAGACTTGATTTTGGAATGGGGAGCGGTACTTTATATTCAGCTGCTTGTCTGGTTGAGTAATTTGCTTGTATCGGTGCTTTTAATGTAATGTATTTTTTGTGAATCAGACAAACAGATTCCAAAATGAAAATACAAGTAACTTTGAGAATTTTTTCTCTCACGAACAATGGTTTACATGACTCACGTACACCCACCTTACATAGAAGTCTAATTGCTCGCTTTTGTAAAACAAAAACTGAGTGAAAGAGTTGTTGACTGCAATATCCCCAGAATGCAACACCATATCTCAAGTGAGACTCTATCAGTGAATGATAAACCATTTTTGTTGTAGATGAGCTTAGTTCATTCGATATAATTCGGAGTGCATAGCATCCTGATGCTAATTTTTTGTTAATACTGAAATGTGATGGTCAAATTTCAGTTTATTATCAATATACATTCCTAAAATTTTGTTTGGTTTTATTTTCCAGGATATCTCCGTTCAATTGTAAATTTTCAATTTTAGAAGCGAAGGTGAGTAAATTTGTTTTTGATATTGAAGCACAAGAAGTTTGTCACACCATTGTTTCACAACCTCCAGATCCTTTGTAATAGTTTCTTTCATATCTAAAGAGTTTTCCCATGCCAAAGAAGCGTGGTGTCAGTCAGCAAAGATTGTAAACTTCCCTTTAATCGAGAGAGTAACTAAGTCATTTAAGTATAACAAAAAAAGGATTGGGCCCAGGACTGATCCTTGTGGCACACCCCATATGATATCTTTGGTGTGTGACAGTTTTCCAGTTGAACTTACTAATTGTTTTCTATCGCTCAAGTAGGACCTAAACCAGTCATTACTCACTCCTTTAAAACCATAGCAGTGCAATTTTTTGCAGGAGAAGTTCATGATTTACACAATCAAAGGCCTTGGAGAAGTCGCAGAACACTGCGGCTACGGCTTCCCCATTATTGAGATGAGTGTAAACATGTTCAAGGAAGGCAAAGATGGCATCATTTGTGCCTTTTGCCTTCTGAAAGCCGAATTGTGAGTTGGTTAATATATCATAGCTATGGAGAAAAGTTAATGTCCTTTTTTTTACCAGTTTTTCTATAATTTTAGAGATTGTTGAGAGAATAGAAATTGGTCTAAAGTTACTCGGATCTTCTGAGTTACCACCTTTGAAAAGAGGGATTACGAGAGCTGTTTTTAGGCACTGCGGAAATTTTCCATGGGCAAAAGATTTATTTATGGCCATGACTAGTGCATTTAAAGCGGAATCAGGAAGGTTATTCAAAATTTTACAGAAATTTCGTCTATGCCTGATGAATTTTTGTTTTAATTCTTGCAAGGTTTCTTTCAACTCCAATAAATTTGTATCTTCAATATGAAATACATTGTGAAGATTTAAATTTTGTAAGTAGTCCATTGGATTTGCGTAGAGTGCGATGGTTGTTAATTTTTGAGCAATTGAGCAGTAAAATCATTGAGGGTTTCGGATTTATACTGTGTTGTTCTGGAAGGGAGTTTGATTTACCTCTCAGACTATTTACTATGGCCCAGTTTTCTTTGATTTTATTATCAGCTTTGTTTATTCTGTTCTTGTAATGAATTTCTTTTGCCTGTTTAATTACGCGTCTGTAAATACCGCGGTACTTGTTGAAGTAAGGTATTAAAAATGTATCGGAAAAATATTTCCGTATTAAGTGCAGTGATCTCAAGTTGTTTGCAGAGATTTTTATGCCTTGAGTGATCCATGGTTTTCTATTTTTTAATTTTATTTTCCGTTTGGGAAAGCATTCCTCAAAAACACTGGTTACTAATTCTTGAAAGGCACCTATAGAATCTACAATCGACATAATATCTCCCCATGCTATTTGATCACATTTATGTTTGAAATTATCAAAGTTTTTTGAGCTGTAAATTCTACCAAATTTGAAGTTATTTTTTGAATTTATACAATGAATAGGAAATGTTAGAATGATAGCTTCATGATCCGAGAGACCGAGAGAATGAAAAAGAGGATGACACCCCAGGAACTGGTAAATCCTCAATCCTCCTGAATACCTACACAGAAAATCACAATAACCTGGACTCTGGAACGAGCAAAAATAACACAAAGACAATAAATAAGCAAGTAGAATTGAGTAATATTAGTGTTTTTCACGTAAACTGTCAGGGAATTAGTAATAAGCTACACCTACTAGAAATTCTAACTAACCATAACAACCCTATATTCTTCTGCAGTAGCGAGCACTGGCTCAGTAGTATCCAGTCAACTGTAACAGTGATCAGGGGATATGAAATGGTTGATATATACTGTAGGCAACAGAAAAATCATGGGGGAACAGCAATTTTCTGTCAAAGTAACTATGCCAAATATTGCAAACCATTGAAATATCTAAAATCGTTCTGTGCTGAAACAGCCATAGAATTATCAAGAGTCTCTTTTCTTGACAACAAAATATGTATTATTTGTGCCTATAGAACACCAGATCCATCTAACTATGAAGAATTTCTATTAAACTTCACACTCTTGCTCAATAAAATCGTAAATCAGTTTGACAAAGTAATCATTACAGGTGATCTCAACATTGACATACTAGTGAATGCTATAGCAGATCATTCAAAGAACTATTGGAATCTTTTTCACTACAAAATTTGACAATCGAACAAAAAAACTTATATTAAAAAATCAATCTTTTTCAATAAAATATTGAAAAACTCAGATAATATTAACTGCCACTCATAGAAAACAGTCGGAAAATAATATGACTGAATTTGCAGAAATGTTTGTAAGGTACTATGATATATTTGAAAATGCATATACTAATATACATGAACTTTTTGAAGAATTTTTTATACACTTCAAGTCGTTACGATATAACATGTCCTATAACAAACTCTATTAATAATACAAAATCAACAACGGTCTGTAATTCTATTAGGCAGGTATATAAGAAAAGGTAGAGGCACTCATATTTTTAAATTGGGTAGTGAAAATGGCGCCAGATGAAAATAAAAAAGCTCTGGATGAATCATACAGGAAAAAGAAAACTGAACTCCGAAACAAAATTAAAAATGAAAACATAAGGAAAAATTCAGAAAAGATACATAGCGCACCAAATGAACCAAAAGCTCTCTGGAACATAGTTAATACTAAACTAGGTCGGAAACCAACAATGAAGGCCATTATTATTGAATGTGAGGGGGCAAAAATTACAAACACCAGTGAAATTTGTAACAAGTTTGCTACATACTTCTCGAATAAAACAGAAGTCAATTGAAAAATCACTTTGGGTTTCGTATTTCCACGAACTGTTCTGATCCTGTCAGGATCAATCAAACTATGTTTCTATATCCAGTGAATAGAAATGATGATGTTTCAAATATAATAACAAATATGAAAACAAAAAAGGCTACCGGATTTGATGAAATTCCCATCAAATTTTGCAAGCATGAGCTTACAGACTATTTAACATTGCTAATAAATAAATCTATTGAACTATGTGAGTTTCCAGATGTCCTCAAATTGGGGAAAGCGGTTCCACTCTATAAAAAAGATGATCCCTTACATATGCAAAATTATAGACCAATAATTATATTAAGTTATATAGCAAGAATAATTGAAAAAGCAGTCTCAAATCAAATATACAGTTTTATGGATAAATATAGCATTTTCACAGAGAATCAGTTTGGATGTAAACCAAACAAATCAACAGAATTAGCAACAATAGACGTGGTACAGAACATAAATAATTTACTCAATAAAAAAAAAGAGTTCTAGGTTTATTCTTTGATCTCACGTCAGCTTTTGATACCGTTAATATACATTTCTTACTATATAAATTAGAAAGGTTAGGGATTAGAGGAAAAGCAGGCGAATGGATTGATTCATATATGAGAAATAGAAAATTTTCAGTGGCGATACAGGACTACACTTCAGACCTATTGGATGTTACTAGTGGAGTAGGACAAGGGTCCGTTTTGGGTCCTTTATTATTCCTATTATTTATAAATGATTTATCAGAAAATATCAGTTGTGGTGCAACATATATGTATGCAGACGATATATCAATAATAATAGATGATGAAAATATGGAAGGGTTACAAACAAAAGCCAGTACTGTTATTCAAGAATTAGAAGCCTGGTGCTTTAGTAACTCACTAATTATTAACTCAAATAAAACGGTCTGTATCCACTTTATCAACAAAATAAATAATGAAAATCAACTCAAAACTTTAAACCTAAATGGTAAAGTTAAAGTTTCAGTAGCTACAAAGTTTCTTGGAACAATAATAGATAGAGGGCTAACATGGACCTCAAATATCGACTTCACATGTTCAAAACTGGCCAAAGCAACCTTTGCCCTACTGCAGTTAAAAACTGAACTAACTAAAAAAGATCTTATTACAGCATACTACTCATTAGTATACTCGGTATTATGTTACAATATTATAGTGTGGGGTCAAGCCACGGAGGGCACTAGAGTATTCATCATGGAAAAGCGGATTATCAGAATAATTTTCAATCTTGAGTACAGAGAAACATGCAAAAATAGATTCAGAAATGAAAGAATGCTTAGCTTGCCTTGTATATATTTATATAAAATACTAATTCACATTCGCCAGAATCTCACAAAACTTATCCTAAATGAGAACGTGCATAACTATTCAACGAGACAAAAACGCAATATTTACATTACGCAACATCATTTATCTAAATATAAAAAATGGCCAGAATGTGCTGAATCTTTACAACAGATTACCCAAAAAAATTAAGAACATAGAGCAATACAATGTTTTCAAGAAAGAGCTGAAATCATGCCTACTTGAGAAATGCTACTACAGTATTGAGGAAGATTCCCTGACAGTCACGTAAATTCATATATATGCAGTTGTTAGTACCTTACTTTTGCCATTTTGATGTGTATTGTAATTTTTCTATTTAGTAAGTTTCTAGACGTTATTAATGTGTATTGTAATGTTAATTAGTGCTTTTTATTCTGTCTGCCTGTTCAAGACAAATTATATAGTTTCTAGACGTTGCCTCACTGTTATATGTGTATTTTGGCTGAATAAAAATCTATCTATCTATCCATAGCAATTATGAATATGTTTAGTTTAAATTACAAGATTGATTTCAATTGTGTCAATTTCTGTGTTTCTTCCATGCTTAAACATATATGGATTGGATTTTTTTAAAAAATCTCATCTTTCGTTTTCTTACCGGATTTGAAATGGACATCCATAAGATATCCGTCGACGGATTTGAAATGTATATCCTTCAGAAGATATCATATGGATGGCCATGAGATATCCAAAGCAAATATGGATAAGTTTAAATTGCAAGATTGTTTGTTTATTCAGCAATAGAAATACAGTAGTTCAGTAAATTGACAAATTCAACTCTTTTCTAAAACTAGAGAACCTCCTCCTTTTTGATTTCGTCTGTTAATAATATATCTATAAAAGAGTGTTCATTTAGACAATTTGACCTTAACTATTACTGGAATTTGGCGCACTATGGTATCCTAAGATACTGTGTGTGCGACTCTCATGTTTGTAGAATTGTTTCTGAGGTACTGACTATGTCATAGGCACAATATATTAAGTACTTTAGTTGAGAAAGGAAAAGTAGTTTGATTTGTGTAATTTATTTTAAGTGAATAAATTCATTAAGTAGCTTATTTTATTTATTTATTTTTAAAAAAATTTCATTCAAGGTAAATAAGGGTGAAGTTTGTTTGTATAATCCATTTTATAATGTCTTTTTTAATTTTATTATATGGCATTACTCTAAAGTTCTGCGGTAGAGCGTTGTACACTTTGGGACCTGTACAATATTATGTTTCTGGCAAGCAACATGTTTGGGGTTTTTCAAAAGGACATTTAGTTGAGCTGCGATTCGCGTGTTTGGGTTATGACAGAGATTATTCCTATAATAAGAAATTTTTAACATAAATCTTGCGACTGCTTTAAGATAAAGTTGGTTTGGACTGAGTAATCCACTTTCTTCATATACTTATTGAGATGGGTAACGCTTTTTTTTAAATAGAATTATTTTTATTATCCAATTTTGGGATACTTCAAGCTTTGACAAGTATATTGATCATATATTTATAAAGATATTAACAATACCAATTTCCACCCGGCTATCTTTCATTCAAAGATCACAGATCATTACCCAACTTATATTGCAGTCACACAAAAAAAAAAGCAAAAACCATTAAACAAAATTAAATCAAAAACAATAATCAATTTCTCTAAGCTAGAAGCTTATTTGAGGAACGATGAATGGGAAGAGGTTTTTAGTTGTAGAAATGCACAATCAGTTATAATAAATTCATGCAAAATCTTCAAAAGTACATAGAAATGTCTTCTTATACGAGGAATTTCAAACAGAATGAATATAAAATCAAACCTTGGATAACAGAAGGCTTAATAACATCCATTAGGCATAGAGACATCCTTAAGAAAAGATTATTGCACAGTCAATCACCAGAAAATTTATAGAAGAGTATAAAATTTATAGAAATAAACTAAATAACTTAATAAAAAAAACAAAAAATGAATACTATAAAAATAAATTTGATTTAGTAAAAGGTGATAGCAGAAAAACGTGGCAAATAATCAATGAGACTTTAAACAGAAATCTTAGTAAATATTCCTTAACAAGCATACCAATAACAGATACCGATAACATTGCTATTTCAGACAATGAACAAAAATCAAACATATTTAACAAATATTTTGTTGAAATAGGATTAAAGATGCAAAATAATATAAATAAAACCTTGCTCGAACATCCTCAAAGACTCTCAAATGACCCAACAGTACCATCCACAATGGTTCTTGAGCCTACAACAAGAAATGAGATCATCAATATTATATCTACGCTCAAATGCAATTGTTCACCAGGTCCAGACAAAATTTCAGCAAAACTCATTAAACAATTTCATAACTATCTAGTAGATCCACTGGTTTATATCATAAACATCTGTTATGAAAGCGGTGAAATTCCACATGAGTGAAAAAAAAGTCAAATCACTCCTGTTAATAAATCTGGCAAATGGAAACTTATCGCAAATTATCGACCAATCTCTGTGATCGACAATTTTGCAAACATTTTTGAACACAGCATCAAAGAAAGACTGATAACCTTTTTAAACAAAAATAACGTTATTACTGAAAGACAATATGGATTTTTGAGTAACTAATACAAAAAAAGCAGTTCTTGATTTTGTGGAAAAACCCGTAAACGCCTTGGATAAATCAGACAAATGTCTCGCTATCTTTCTTGATCTTGCCAAGGCGTTTGATACTATATCTCACGAATTACTTTTGGAGAAGCTTTATAATTATGGGATTAGAGGGCCTATTAAGAATATTCTACGAAATTATCTATACAAGAGATCACAGAGAGTAAAGCTTGGAGAATATAATAGCAACCCATTAGAAATAACAATTGATGTACCACAAGGAACAGTCTTGGGTCCAATCCTGTTCCTTATTTACATAAATAGTATCGGATATCTGGAAATCTGTAAAGGCCATATAATCTCCTATGCCGATGACACTACTTTGATTTTTTCTGCAAAAACTTGACACGAAGTTATAAATATTGCAAATAATGGACTAGCACAAGAAAGTGTTCAGCAGGTGTTTGAATTCAGCAGGTGTTTGAATTCAGTGATGACTAAATACGTCAATTAGAGAGGAAAAAGTCTTAAAAAAATTTCGTTTTTTCGCGAGAAATGGTAGTTATGATGTAGTGTCTGAAACAGTGCATCCTATCTGTCGTAAAAGTTCTCAACAAAGTGCAATTTGAAGCAGAACAGTGCATCTCAGTCCTATTTTTAACCGAGAATCCAACAAAAAAGGGTCAATTTTTTTTATCAGAGCTAGCAGCAAGAAGCATTAACAAACTAAAAAAGTGCTGTGTGTACTGATATTCTTATCTACATTTTGCGCTTTGAGTTTTTATTCTCGCCTATCGTGAAAAGGACAGGTTCGGACTCAAAATATTTGATAATATACAATGAAGTGTTGGTCATGTAAAAAAAACCCTGATAAGGGAAGAGACATATTCACGTGTGATATCTGTAAAGATCTGCAATGTAAAAAATGTTGTGGCTTAACTTCCTCGGAAGTGAAAGTTATGGAGCTTAAAAGTAGAGTCATGATCCTAGCCTGCAGTAAATGCCAAAATCAGTCCCATTATGAATCTTTTCACGTAATGCTACGAGCCATGGAGCAAACAATGATTGGAGAGTTCAAAAACCTACAGACTGTCATTGAGTTGCAGAATAAAAAAAATTCGGTGATGCAGGAACCAGTAAAACCTATGCCAATGTAGCAGCTGTTAAAAATACCGAAGTCTCTTAGTGATTAAACCAAGAGATAAACAAGAAAGTGATGTAACAAAAAGTGATCTGAAGGAAAAAATTAACCCCAAAGGTTTGGCTATTGGAGTGGAGAACATGAGGAGCGGAAAAGGAGGTGCTGTCATCATTGACTGTACTAATACAGCGGCAAAGCAGAAAATCAAGCAAAAGGTCGAAAGTGACTTCGGAAATAAATACAGTGTTGCGGATGGAGTACAAAAAAATCCAAAAATTATTATTCGAGGCGTAGAAGAAGAGTTTATCGATAATGATGATAGTGCTATAATAGATTGTATAAAAGAACAAAATGACCTTCAGATCGACGAGTCGACAATAATAATAATAACATAGACTTTATTTCATGGAATATTTCATATTTTTATACATAGTCAAAATACAAAAACCAAAAATGAAATAGGCGTCAAAAAAACAAGATCACATTTAACCATGTGAGTAGGATTAGAGCTATGTGAATGTATGTAGGAAATATTCGTCAAGAGAGTAAGGTTCAAGGTCGATAAGTAATTTCTTTACTCCCTTTTTGAATTTACTGATGCTATTCAGACTTTTTATATTGTTTGGTAGTTTATTAAAGAATTTTTTAGATGCATATAGAGGTGCAGAGGAAATACAAACAGGACAAGGTGGATAAGGGCAACATAGTACTTACTGTGGATGTCTCACTTAAGGAAAGAATATGTGAAGTGGGAAGGGTCAACATTGGATGGAGAAGATGTATGGCACAAGAGTTTTACAGTGTGACGAGGTGATTCAAATGTGCAAGATATGGTCATATAGCTCAAAAATGTGAAAACAGCGTAAAATGTTTCAACTGTGGAGGTACACATAAATCAAATGATTGTCCTAATCCTGAAAACGTAAATTGTATCAATTGTACTGAGACAAATAGGAGACTGAAGAAAGCGCTGACAACAAACCATAAAGTTTTTGACCCTGAATGTCACTGTTATAAGAGGCTTCTTGAGCTAGAAGCAAAGAAAACAAAGAAGGTATAGCAATTAACATGTTCATCTCCAGATAAAAATTTAAAAGAAAATATATGTATAAGTCTATTTCATCAAAATGTTAGAAGTATTTCAAATTGTATAAATAATGTTAGTGTAATAGTACAAGACCTCAAGGTAAATGTCATCGCCCTCACGGAACATTGGCAAACAGCAGACAGTTTGGAAGCATTCCATCTAGAAAATTATAAATTAATCTCATCTTTTTGTCGCCTTATGCCTTAACACTATTGAATCCTTTAATAAGGGATGACATAAATAATTTAAGTGAAGAATATGTTTTTGAATGTTGTGGTGCTGAAATAAGAATTGATAATACTCATTATATCATTTGTGTAGTGTACAAACCCCCAGCAACCAGTATTGAATATTATCTTGAAAAAATAGATCTTCTTTTAGAACGAGCCACCGAAGGTGGTAAATGTGTTCTGGTTGCTGGAGATTTCAACATAGACATGTTAAACATTCCAAAAATGAAAGGCACATACACCTAGTAACCAATTTGCTGAATTCCTATAATATGATATTCACGATAGATGAACCAACTAGAGTTACTATGCTTAGCGCAACTTGCTTGGATAATATATATGTCTCCAGTACAATAACTTACTCTGTAAAGGTCATAAATACTAATATATCTGATTATTATGGACAATACATTTGTGTAAAAAAAAATGAAATAATTTCAGAAGACATTCATGAGTGGAAACGTTCGTTCAGCACAAAAAACTATGACAAGTTGTTTCAGCTATTATCAAATGAGACCTGGTTGAGTGTATATGAAGCAGAAAAAGTTGATGATATGTTCAATAGATTCATTTCTCAACTCATAAGTTTTCTAAATGAAGCTTTTCCTCTGAGGAAAGTTCACATACAATCAATGAAAAAACCAAAGTGGATATCAGAAAATGTTACAAATGCAAAAAATACACTCAACTTACTCTCAGAAATGTAGATGCTGAGCTAAATTGGAAAATGCACATAAATGAATTGAAGAAAAAGTTAGCTAGTAGCCAGTATCTTCTGTGGAATCTCAGGGAAATAATATCTGATGAGGTACTGAAGACAGTATATTATGGCATGGTGCACAGTCATCTAACCTATGGGGTGCTACTGTGGGGAACTAGTGTAGCAGGCCCTGACATTCTGGTATGGCAAAAAAAATTCTAAGAACCATGGCAAAAGTAGGCCCAAGAGAACACGCTAAACCACTATTTATAGATATGAAATTCTTGACACTGCCCTGTATCTATATAATGGAGGCAATCCTGTGGGTACATAACAACAAAAATAAAAGCACTACTGGAACACAAACTCATGACCACAATACTAGAAATAAAGATTTATTCAGGCTGCCTCAAGTTAATTACAGTAAAACAATGAGGCAGACTGAATATCTGCCGTTGAAATTATACAATACCATACCAGCGGATTGGAGGGACTTTTCCTCAAAAAAACTAAAATATTTACTGGAAAATTCATTACTTGCTGATCCTATGTATGAAATTAGCGATATCTATACTCATATGTGGACGTAAAATAAATGTCATGTAAGAAGTTCTCTTGTGCGCGTGCTAAGAGTAACTAAACAAATCTGTATATTATCACAGAAGAGGACTTTATTACTGTACCTTACCTGTACCTTAGTGGGAATATTTCTATAAAAATTCACCCAATATTGCCATATTTATATCAAGATTGAGAAAATACCTGGTAGAAAGAAATTGCTACACCGTTGAGGAGTTTTGATTGAAATCATATGTTTTTGTGATTTTTGTGTACTTCTGTTCGTTATTTTGTTTATTCATTGAATTCTTTCATGTAATTGTACAAAATATATTTGTAATTATTTTTGTACTGTTCAACAGGTGAAATACATCTATATTCTATTCTAAAGGTGGATTTGTTACCTATATTGACAATGTCTGTGTTAGTCGCAGACAAATATTCTAAAAGTTACTCACCTCCTATGTTTGTGTCTGTGCTTCCCCCCATGTGAGATGGTGTGTTTGCGTCGCAGCATAGAATGAAGGGCCTGTTTCCTCTGTGACAGCATCTGATGAGGCTTTGGACGTCTTCTGGTGGTGGGTGTGGCGGTGAGTCCCCTGGGAAGTGGGCCAAGGCAATAACAATCTGCCTCTTGTCTTTTTCAGTTGGCACTTCTATGATGGCGGTTGCCAAATCTTCAGTGATGAATTCTGGAACAGGAGTAAATTTAATGTTGGGTGCGAGCAATATGGCTGCCCGTGGTTCATCATGAGTGTTGCAAAAAAGTAACTTTCAATCGCATCTTGAACTATGTAGAACGACACCAATTTTAAAGAAAGGCAACAGCAATGACTATGGTAACTACAGATTCATTACCTTAACTCCAGTACTGTAAAAAATTCTTGAAATCACTATTAGAGACAGATTAGTCAGTTTTTTAGAGATGAACTAAAGTTTAGACAATCATTAATACAGTTTCAGATCCCCCAGATCAACTACACAAGCAGTAGAGTGAAATCACTATTGAGACCACACAATCAAATCAAATATACTTTATTGCCGGAAGAAGAATTCTCATTGACAAAGTACAGAATTAAGTCAGTTTATATACAAAAATGTAAAAACACGTATGCTATACATGCATACACAAGAAACATCAAAATAGTACATATGATGCATAAATAATTAAAGTAAAAAACGGGGGGGTAAGTTTATAGATACTTCAAGACATTTTAAACACAGTCACAGTTAAATACAGGTACATTTCATGTAAGACATAACAAATTGATAAGTATAGTCTATGTTCATGAACAACACGTTAAAATATATTAAAAATGTAGAAATGTAAAGAAATACATAAATAAAAAAACAATATAAAATTTATAAATACAAAGTGAAAAATACGAGATCCTGATGCAGGCATCACGGTCAAGCTAAATTGCAAATGAGACTACTATAACTAAACTAGATTATATAGTGTTCATAATAGGTAAGATTATTTAAAAGTAACCTGAAAGAACTCCTGAACATTGTAAAGAACCTGTTCAAGAAGAATATTCTTCATAGATGATCTAAATCGTTTATAGTCTTTAATATCTCTTATGTTCTATGGAATATGATTATAGATTTTTGCAGCATTATATATTAATGAGTTCTTGATTATATTGGTGAAAGTAATGGGGAGTGTCAAATTACTTTTTTGGCGCGTGATGCCCTCACTGACTTTATACAAGTCCTTATTCTTAAAAATCAAGCAAACTATCTCAAGTATAAACAAAGATGAGACAGTTAGTAGATTATTCTGTTTAAATAAGGTCCTGCATGACTCTCGCGGTCCTGCTTTTGATAGATATCGAATGGCGCGTTTTTGTAAGCCAAATATTGATTGGAAGTTTTCTTGGTTACATGAACCCCAGAATGCTATACCATATCGAATATGCGATTCTACCAGTGCATGGTAAACCATCTTGGCCGTTGCTGTACCCAATTCATTGGTTACTATACGTATAGCATAACATCCTGATGCAAGCTTCTTTCCCAATTGCTTAACGTGATCATAGAACTTCAATTGCTTGTTGATGTAGACTCCAAGAAATTTGTTTATTCTCACATTGACTATGGATTCATTTCCGAAAGGAATATCGGGTAGGGCACAGTGGTATGCTATACAGTTAGTCTTGTTGATATTGAAGGACAGTAGGTTCGCATTACACCATTCTTTAATTTTTGAGATATTTTGGGTTATTTTCATATGTAAGCTATCAATGTTGTTATCATGCCATAGAATTGTTGTATCATCTGCAAAGACTGTAAATAGTCCGTCAGTTGTTAAGCTAGTCAGGTCATTGAAGTACAACAAAAATAGGATTGGACCAAGCACCGATCCTTGTGGAACGCCACAATGGATTGCCCCACTGTCTGACAACTTATGGGTTTTAACAAGTTGGGTTCTATCACTTAGGTAAGACTGTACCCACTTATGGCTTTGGTTCTTAAATCCATAGAGTTGTAGTTTGCACAGCAAAATTCCGTGATCTACGCAGTCGAAGGCCTTCGACAAATCACAGAATATTGCTGCACTCACTTCCTCCTGGTTCAGTTCGTGTATAGTCTATTGAGAGATGTGAAAACAGCATCCCCCGTGGATTTCTGTCGCTGAAATCCAAATTGTTGCTTATTTAGAATATTGTTTTCTTTTATGAAGTTCATTAATCTTATTTTAACTAGTTTCTCAATTATTTTGCCTAGAACTGGTAAAAAGTGAGATGGGCCTATAATTGGATGGATCAAGTTTTTCACCACCTTTATGGATAGGAATTACAATTGAGGTTTTCAAGACAATTGGAAAGGTCCCTGTTGCAAAGGAGTTGTTAATTAGCTGTACTAATAATTCCAACGTGAAGATTGGAATATTCTCGAATATTTTTATTGATATGTTATCATCTCCACAATAACTTTTGTTTTTCATGTGTTTTATAGTTTCCATCACTTCACACAAGTTAGTCTCAGATAGTTCTAACATTGCTGAAGTATTTATATTGTTCATAAATAGAAGTGGATCAGTCGCATCCCGAATATTGTCTGCGAGTTTTTTTGCGACACTGCAATAGTATTCGTTGAACAAATTTGGATCTAGACATTCTCCGTTAGCTATTTTCAGTTGTATTACTACTCTTGGATATTCTATTATGGAAGTAGGCCTTTTTTGCTGCTTTGGTGATTTTTCTATAGATCCGTTTGTAGGAGTTGTAGTATTTGTGGAAAAATACTTCGTTAGTAGATTTTCTAATTTGGTGCAGTGATCTTAGGTTATGGGATGACGTTCGAATTCCTTTCGTTAACCACATTTTTTATTGTCATTTTTTATTTTTATTTTTATTATAGGAAAGGTGTCTTTGCTCAAAATTAAAGGAATTGTTAACTTCTTTCTTTTATCTTCATTTCATAAAGAAAACTGACGTATCTCGCCAAAATTACAATTCACACTGACTTAAGTTCAAAAAACAAAAATAATAAACATGTCATTTTCAATTATTTCAATTGTCCCTTGATGGGACTGGAACATCCTCTCCCCATTAAGAAAAGTGTTTCTTCATCCGTTCACTTCCAGTCTGCACAGCTTAGTAACGGGTCGTCAATAGGTATTATTTGCCGTTTTCACCTCTGTGACTCTTACTTTTCCGTCATTCCCTGGAAATACTCCTGTGACTTTCCCCAATTTCCAGGAGTGTCTAGGAATATTTTCATCCACCATAATGACAATATCTCCCAGTTTCAGTGATTGATTATTGTCAATCCATTTATTCCTTCGAGAAAGTTTTGGACCAGCATTTGTGATTTATGCCCTTCCTTTCTCAAATGGAGTCCTGAATCGAAATTACCTGGTGGTCCATCCAAATTTTGATACCTTGTGAGAAAGTGGTTGGGCGTTAGTGCTTCAGGGTCCTTAGCAGAGAAAGCCATTGAAAATTCAAATTGTTTGGTAGAGAGTGGAGAGGAAGAGAGCTACACAAAAAAATAATCCCACTTGGTCAATTGACCGGTAAATTTTCTGATCAAATTGACTTCGTACAGCCCTAATTTTGTTTTTAAATGTTTTATTTTAAAATAACCCCATTCTCACGAGGCCCGTTCTGGTCAAGTTCTGGGGTGTCAACCTCTTTTCTAATCGCATTTATGGAGGTGGATTTTTTACCTTTATTGACAATGTCTGTGTTAGTCGCAGACAAATATTCTAAAAGTTACTCACCTCGTATGATTGTGTCTGTGCTTCCCCATGTAAGATGGTGTGTTTGCGTCGCAGCACAGAATGAAGTGCCTGTTTCCTCTGTGGTGTGACACCATCTGATGAGGCTTTGGACTTGCTCTGGTGGTGGGTGTGTCGGCGAGTCCCCTGGGAAGTAGGCCAAGGCAATAACAATCTGCCGCTTGCCTGTTTCAGTTGGAACTTCCATGATGGTGGTTGCCAAATCTTCAGTGATGAACTCTGAAACAGGAGTAAATTTAATGTTGGGTGCGAGCAATATGGCTGCTCGTGGTTTTTCATGGATGTTGCAAAAAAGTAACTTTCAATCACATCTTAAACTATGTAGTACAATACCAATTTTAAAGAAAGGCAACAGCAATAATTATGATAACTACAGATTCATTACCATATATCTCAAGTACTGTAAAAAAATCCTTGAAATAACTATTAGAGACAGATTGATC
Source organism: Gonioctena quinquepunctata (assembly GCA_018342105.1). Taxonomy (NCBI): domain Eukaryota; kingdom Metazoa; phylum Arthropoda; class Insecta; order Coleoptera; family Chrysomelidae; genus Gonioctena; species Gonioctena quinquepunctata. Next base: position 24,387 of record JAFIRS010005308.1, on the reverse strand, counting down.
AGTTTTCTAGAAATGAACTAAAGTTTAGACAATCATTAATACAGTTTCAGATCCCCCAGATCAACTACACAAGCAGTAGAGTGAAGTCACTATTGAGACACCACAATGATAGGTAGAGAGGGAGCTACACAAAAAAATAATCTCACTTGGTCAATTGACCGGTAAATTGACTGCCCTAAAAATGTTTTGTTTTAAAATAACCCCATTCTCATGAGGCCCGTTCCGGTCAAATTCTGGGGTGTCCCACAGCTGATTTTTTTATTGGTATTCAGTTCAGTTTTATATAGAAAGTCCATTTCGGATTTTATTGCAGTTTTTTCAGAATATATTTTGCAATTTTTAGAATATAAATTTCGGAACTCTCTCCAATAGATATTACTTAATGATGTATAATAATAATAAAATAATAAAAGGAACTTGATTGAACTGAACCAAAATTCAATTCAATAGGCTATCGACCAAGGTCCTTCTGCCTAATGATGTATATTTATTCATTTGAGTATTTCTATGTATTCACATTTTTATTTCTAGGTGCCTGTGATACCACAATATGTATAGTATTTCTAATCCCAATTGGACCGACATAAAAAGTTTCGAGAAGGAATTCTCTTCCACACGACAGAACTTTTTTATGATTGTACCAGTAACGATTTGCAAGTAAAAACACCAGTAGTATATAAATTTCCCATTTGCCGGGCAGTGCATATGAACACCCTTCGTAGTGCTTTCATTTTCATTGCCGTTCCAATTGGGATTAGAATAACTATACCACCTGTGATTGTCTAGGTTTTTTATTGTTTGCAGGATTGTCATCAGATTTTCACATGTGGCAGAGGAATATTCAAGTCATTCATGGTAAAAAACTAGTTGACCCTCTTGAATATTAGTTTTTTTTTTAATAAAAAATTATGAATGCTCAACTTCAAATAAATCTGATAAAATTTGGACTATAAATCTCAGAACTCCATCTTGGAGCAGTGATTTGGAATTTTGATTAAAAATTCATAACCTCTGACCCCAGACACAAATTTCCATAGTTGAGGTCAAACGACCAAATTGCCCTATTTAATAATTTAGATTTTTGGTTAAAGACTTATCAGCCGAAAGTCATCCATTCTAGATTTGAACCATTCTTATTTATAAATTTTATAGTAAGTGTAAGTTCCCTATGTCTTGTGTATCGCATTAACTAAACCATTTGGTATGCCTATGGAATTTCTCATAATAGCTTCGCTTGGGGTACCTTCGAGAACAATTGTTCATTAGGAGGAAGGCCAAACATGCTGTTTCAATAGTGAACGCACTCTAACTGAAATGATTCATCAAAATGCCAAAAACAGATATGTGGGAATACATACAAGAACTTCATTATATGATGTCAAAAGTCTTCGATAGTGTTCCCCATGAAATTCTTTTAGAAAAGCTGGCATAATTCAAACACTTCTCAAGGATTGCAGGATTACTGCTGTGGGTACTATTCGATATCGAATAAACTATAACTATCACCACTAATCAAGAACGCTAAAGGTAGGGAGATACCATCAACAATTTTTGGATATGGCCACGATATGACAATTTTGTCTAACATTCCTATGAACAAAAATGATATTATGATTACTTTTTACAACAGCACAAAAAGTGGGATTGACGTGGTCGATAAGAGGACTACTTCTTACAATGTAGCCAAGCGACAAGAAGATGGCAACCAGTAATATTTTACAGTATTCTGAATATTGCAAGCATAGATGCATTTGTAATCCATAGACACAATGATCCTGACACAGAATGTGCTAACAGCAGAAGATCATCTATCAGACACTTGGGTTTAAGCTTCAGTAACTAAAATTGTGAATACTACAAATGAATAAATGTAAATTTTCTGATTTATGTTTCCAAACATATATTTTTAGGAATCATTGGATACTACCTCATTTTGCAGAATATTTTCAAGGGAATCCAGTAGCTCGAGATAATCCATTTCGCTTGACTTCATTGCGAATTTTAATTTTGTTTTGGTTTTCGAGCATTCAACATTCACATGAAGTTGACAGATGATTCAAGTTCAATTCCCTCAACATTTAAAAACTAAATTATCCAACCAATTGAATTATCAGTACAAAAATAATTACAAGAGAAAACACAATCTTGAAAATAATAGGGTTATTTCAAATTATCTTAGGGAGATAAATTGTGCTTGACAATTGTTAGATTGAGAAGAGGATTTACTCTGGTAGAAATGTCATATTTTTGTAATTTAAGTAAATCATATTTGTGTGATATTTTAAACTTGGGTTCAATTTATGTATCACCAAATTATTGGTGTTCGCATGGATCTGATTTCTAAGAGTAGAAAAATGCAGGATGTACCATATTGTTACAAGAACTTTGATGGTGAAAATGTCAATTTTGTATTAGATGCAACTGAAATATTTATGGAAATGCCATCAAATTTCAGACATCAAGGAAATACTTTCTCATCATATAAACATTCGAATACCATTAAATTTCTTGTAATGATTTGTCCCAGTGGAGGTATTGTTTACTGTAGTGATGGTTTTGAAGGTTCAATTTCAGATGTCGAATTATTTGAAAAGAAACCAAAACTAGGTATTATGTTAAAAAATAAATCATACCTGATGAATATGAATAATCTCACGTTCACCATCTCATCAGACAAGTCGATTGAAAAATATATTTTCACGACGGACATGTCAAAATAGTGATTTTAAATGATTATTTTCGTGAAACACTATCGACACATCAACTCATTCCACAAATTTAATGTGAAAATTAAAAGAAATTCATTTTCAAAAACTAAATGACGCAAATTGACAGCAGGAATATCAAAACACAATGTAGTCTGTGAACCCAACGGTCTTGCGATCACGCGATCACCCGTTCAATCCAACCAATCAGAAACACGGAAACGAAATTTCATTTTGAATAGCTTGCCGTGGCAAATATTATTGTTCTGTCCTCTACTCTTTAGCCATGGCGACAGTGCAGGGTGAATTCACAAGATCCAAGTGGTATGCGTTTTTTACGCGAGATTGCTGATTGGTGGAAAATTACCCGATTTGCGGGTCTTTCAATCACCTGTAATGATAGAGCTCGGCCAGTATTGAAACGACCGTTTGGTGGGTAGAGAGGGGGAAAACACGAGAGGACACGATTTGAACGTGGCTGCTTATGCTACGGCGAATCTTCACCATTGTCGCGTCAAGCAGCGTTTGAAAGGTTAGGTTTGTTTGATTAATAAATAGGTAGGGCAGGTATTCATTCAATTTTTACAAAAAATTCACAATCTCCGACCCTGAAAACCCCTACATACCAATTTTGATTCGAATCGGATCATAATCACAAAACTCGTCCGCCAAAAACTACATCTCGTGTTTCGCCTATAGCAAATAATTTGGTACGCCTATGGAATTTCTATTAATAGCAACAGTTAGCCAATGGTTCGGGTATCTTTGAGAAAAATCGGTTGTTAGGTAGGGGAAGGCCAAAGTGGTCGTTTCAATACTGGACGAGCGCAAGAATGGCATTTGTGACGTCATTACTTTCCTCATCTATTGGTGAAATAATCAGTAGTTATATCACAATGAGTGATGGATATTTTGGTGAGTACACTTTGAAATTTCATTTTTTGTCAATATTGTTGCAGAAATTCACGGGACCAATTTTTTTTTAAATACTGCGAAAGCTGGAGGGGTATTTCTTGAAAAAAAATTGGTTGAGTGGTATTTCTGCAACAATATTGGCGGAAAATATCAAAGAATACTTTACCCAAAATATCTATCACGAGTGGTATATGACCAAATTATATACGAGCTAGCTAATAAAAACATACCTTAAACATGAAGAAACTGTTCTACGTTTTTTCGAATTTCTTCTTAGGAAGTGTTTCCGAAACGGTCATTTCTTTATTTTTTAGTGACTTGGACCTCATCTGAATTATTTTGATAGTTTTGTTACAAACAATGGTAAAAGCCTACTTTTTTATAGCAAGTAGCAAGTATATTCGCGGATATACTAGCAACATGATGTATATTCGCTGAAATTGGGATTTGATTGGTTGGATAAATATAATAATAATGCATTCGATTAGCTGGAATTCATTTCGAGGTATATAATCAGGAATGTATTAATTCAATTATTAATACCTACATACCCTTTCTGAAAACTTCACCGAAAGGTTTTATTCTATTGATTAATAAAAAGCACTCAACCTTTGATATAGATACAACGAATCACAACATATCTGATGTGATTCATAGCTCCATACACTGTACGCTGGACAGCTAATAGGGAACACACCACAGAACTCGTTCTATGAGTTCTGTGGAACACACATGATTATAGGTTTTTTTGTCATATATTTGGATTTTGAATTCAATGGAAATTTTCACACTTGATTTCAACTACATTCGACATTGAATTGAATAATTCCACAATAATGCCATGCGGGTGTGTGAAAATTTATTTTCACCACGTTTTTATCAACTCGTTTTTCTTGTTATTTTAAACTAACTTTCCGAGGAGCTAGAGGCTTGAAACTTTGAACATAGCTCAGAACTGGATGACAATGCAATATCAACTCGCTTTCTTGTCTGTCTGTCTGTTCGTTTGTCTGGAAGAATAATAATAAAATTGAAGAGCAATCGATTTTAAACTAAGTTCCCGATAAGCTAGAGGCTTGAAACTTCAAACATAGCTCAGAACTGAATGACAATGCATTATTAACTCGCTTTCTTGTCTGTCCGTTTGTTCTTGTTTGTTATAATAATAGGATCAAAGAGCAATCAATTTTAAACTAACTTTTTGATGAGCTAGATACTTGAAACTTCACAAAAAGCTCAGAACTGGATGACAATGCAATATTAACTTGCTTTCTTGTCTGTTAGTTTGTCTGTAATAAAATATTAAGTAATCGATTTTGAACTAACTTCCTGATGAGCGAGAACTGGATGACAAACAAACTCAAATATATGATCAAGTAAAGAGAAACTGAATAATCCTGCAATTTGTCACATGTCTCTGTCATAATCTTATCGATTGCAAAATTTCACACACACACACAAGACGAAAAAGAAGAAATTGAAATACTTTTTCAACATACCACATGTTTATTGTTATTGTGAATTTTCAATAGCTATGAAAATACTTGTAAGATTCAAAACGAAAAACGTGGGGTGCATGCAATAGATAATAATAGTAAGAAGTGAACTATTCATGCATCAATTATCTATTTCATGCGCCAAAATGTTCTTATTGATGTCCATAGAGCAACCGTACAGAACCTTATCCAACCAAAGGCAAATCTAGAAAATGCAATTGATTAATCTTATGAATGACAATTCGTTGGAATAAACGTATCTCCAATTTTTTCAAAGTGGTGAGAAATTCAATCATGAGGGTAAAACCTAATCACCGACAAACTTTTCGGTTTCATTTTATTTGAATGTATTGGGTCGATAGTCTAAAATAAAATTCCCATTTGTTTTTGATTGGATAAATGAGAATTTGTAGGTATCTTTTAAAAGTTTGAAGTTTGGAAAAATAAAAATACATTATCTAATTTCTCACACCCCTAAGTCAAAAAAATCAGCCATGGGACACCCCAGAACTTGACCGACACGTGCCTCGGGAGAATGGGGTTATTTTGAAATAATATATTGATAAAACATTTTAAGGGCTATACGAAGTCAATTTGATTGGTCAATTCAACAGTCAATTGACCAAGTGAGAAATTTGACCCCAGTCAATTGAGCAATCCTGCACCAAACGGAGGTGCACCTAGTCAAAGCCCGGGTTAGCGGCCTTCTCGGAGAAAAATTAAACATTCGTAGCATCACACTGGGAAACGGTGGAAAGCTCGAACCGCAGACTCAATTTGAAATTTTCGTTGTGTTGCTCCCTGCCGAATTTAGTTCTAATCCATCGGATATATTTTGAATAATTGAATGGCAAAATTTTGAACTTTGGCATTTTTTTATTTTTGACACTGTCAATCGTCTCGGGGGACCTCAAAACAAATATTTCCGTCGATATCCCGATAATTTTTTTCGCACGATCACATTACTTGACCACTAGGGGGATCGGTCAAGTAAAATATGGTACACAATCTTTTGAATTATTTCGATAATGATTGAAACGAACTGGAGATTCGCTGAAAAATATCCGGAAAAAAGTAGCGAATGCACTGGGACCCCGTTTGGGATCTGCAAAAAATTTTGTCCACGAAAAAAAGGAAAATATGATTCCTAAAATTTAAATACAAAAAAAAGAGTGAAATTTGATTTGAGAGTACGTAATGTAATTTACGCTTTAGGAAAAAGAAATGCAAATAAACAAGCCAAAAATTTCAAATCAATTATTTTCACTACGGTAAATATCCACTAATTAGACTCGTACGATTTGGAACATGTCTAGTGAAAATATCCTATTTTTGCCTTCTGTATACGAATTCGAAGTCAAAACGTGTCACTCTCAAATACTTTCTGAGATACGTACTTCCAAAATAGTCTGATTAACAAGTTAAAAAACGGGTTAATTCTTGTTCCCAGTCCTAAAAATATGTGCGATAGCTCATTTGATTCGGAATGACGTCTAGTAAAATGCATCTTGCGCATTTATTAGCACATAAAAAATTGCAATTGTTATTAACAAAATAAGATTGAAAAAATATATATTCAGTTTTACGTTGATAACTCAAAAACTATTGATATTTTAGAACTTTCGGAAAAAGATCCTCAAAGGGGAGAAAATTTCCAATAAAAAAGTTTCAACTCCTGGAATTCTATCTCCATTATTTATAATTTTTATTCAACGCCGAAAATAAGTCTCCGCGCGGCCGTTACGGCATGAGCGCAACACCGCTGGAGACTGTATATCACACAAAATAATTTTTTTATAGTATTAAATATCAATTGCAACATTTGAAAAAATTATGGTGTCATCAGAACACATGTAAGCATAAAGCCCAGTTGGAAAAAAATGTCGGTTTTTTGAAAAAGTTATACGATTGTTAATTAACTAATTTTTATCCAATATCTGGTTTTACAAAAGTCGACATAAAAGTTTAAATAATTGACCTATACATTTTTTGCTTCTCAGAGCCCTTCTTATATACATACTTAACAAGATCACGTGATGGAAGTTCATTAAAGTTTTATATTTTGTTTGTTATATTTTTTTTAAATGAACAAAAAATGAAATATAAAAAAAAAATGTTGACAAATGTTATTATATAGCTGTTTTTGCATCTAACAATGGCATTAATTAAGGTAGGAAAAAATTTCTTCACGTCATTAGTTAAGAAATTGTTTATAAACAAATAGACAAATTTTAATATTTAAAAAAAATTTATTTCTTACCATTTCATTGTCAAGATAAAATGATGATTTGAAAAAATGACCTTAAATAAATTTTTTAATTGTTTATAATATTTTTTTTTGTTTCGTTTGTTCAAATAGTTAATTAAGAAATTTTTTTCTCTTTACAAATCATAATTGGCATTTCTCTATAGGTCAACAATTTTTTTTTCAATAATTTAATTGTTTATTAAGTTAACAATTTGTGACCCTCGGTTTATTTTTTCCTGGAAGTAAAAAAATATACAAAAACAGTCATATATAGGTTGGTTGGTTGATTGGTTGGTTGAAAGCTGACGAGCCAGAGACAGGGTTGGCACTTAGCTTCCCTTGACACTGCGACCAGCTGGGGTCTATTGTATCACTCTGTCGTCAGTGGTTCCTCATTCAAACAGGTTTGTGCCTTTAATTAGGTTAAGAAGCCTGTTGATAAGGTTTTTCGGATTCATGCCTGTTTCCGGGCTGATCTCTCCAAAGGTTCTGTGTCGCCTACTACTTAGGGCGTCACAGTCGAAGATAATATGAGAGGCTGTTTCCTCCTCTTCATCACACAGCCTACACTCCAGGTTTCCCTGCGTACTCCCATGGTGTTTAGGTGTTTTCTTAGGCCGCAGTGTCCAGTCAACAGACCTATTATTATACGAGCCTTCGTTCTGTTCAGGTTCAGAAGGTCAGCCGTCAGGGTCCGGTCCCTACCATGACTTTGCTGTGTATTTGCCCGACAGTTTGATCCCAATATTGTTGGTGTCTTCTTTTTATCCACTCGTCGATCAGGGTCCTGCATCGTTTTTGCTAATCCCATGTGCAGGTTCTGGCCCTGTGAATAGCGTTTCAGATGCTTGTCTAGCTAGCTGGTCCGCTTTGACGTTGCCTTCAATGCCTCTATGACCTGGCACCCACATCAAGGTGACCTTGTTGTGTTTTGCCAGCTCGATGAGGTTCTGGAGGCAGTCCCAGACCAGTTTGGACTTTATCTGTATAGAGTTAAGTGCTTTGATAGCACTTTGACAGCCAGATAGAATGTAGATGTGTTTTTTCCTATAACCACTTTCTAGATTCTTCTGAATGCATTCCATGATAGCATGTGTTTCGGCTTGGAATATCGTGGAGCATTTGCCAAGTGGTATTATGAAATCCCTTCTTGGCCTTACCCCATGTATTCCTGCTCCCGTTCCTTCAACTGTCTTTGAACCGTCTGTATACCAGACTATGTCCGCAGTTGATTGTGATTCTATACTCGGGGCCCATCCGGATCCATCAATTCGTGTTTCGAATGGTTTTTCGAATGAGTATAGGGGTTGCATGTAATCTGAAATCATTTCGAGTTCTTCGATGTTGATTACATGAGTGATTCTGGTATGTCCAGTTGTTCGGATTCTCCAGTTTTTTGTTTGTTTCAGTCTGTATGCACTCATCCTGGCCTCTCCAATGACATGTAAGTCAAGGGGTTCGAGGTTTAGGATGATTTCCTTTGCAGCTGTTGGAGTGCTGTTCATTGCACCCGTGATACAGAGACAGGCAAGCCTCTGGATTTTCCCAAGGTTGGTTTTTGCCTGTCTTTGATTTGTTTTTCCACCATAAAGTGAGCCTAATTTTTTTTATTGCACCCGTGATACAGAGACAGGGCTTGATTGTAAAGCCAGTGCATGGCTTTCGGTTTAAGCCCCCAGGTTTTTCCAAAAGCTCTCCTGCACATCATGAAGGTTATCTTGCTTTTGTTGGTTACATGTTGAAGATGCGGGTTCCAGGTTAGTTTCTTGTCAAGAATCAGCCCTAGATATTTCACCTGCTCTACTACTTGTAATGTTTCACCGAATAGTCTGGGAGGTATGAGATCTTCCATGTTTCTTCTCCGGGTGAAGGGAATTAGTGTTGTTTTATTCGGATTTGCCCTTAGGCTCTCTCTGTTACACCATTCCTCTACTGTCCTCAGCGCATTTTGCATTAGCTCTGAGGTTGTTCGAGTATTCTTTCCCTTGATGAGGATGACCAAGTCATCTGCATACCCTTGAGAGTAATACCCTTGGTTATTCAGAGAAATTAGCAGTTCATCTACAACCATGTCCCACAGAAGGAGGGAGAGTATGCCCCCCTGTGGGGTACCTCTGGAAATTTCAACCTGCTCTGTTTCCTCGAACATGTTGGCTTGGACCAGTCTATTATGAAGCATTGAGTGTATCCACCTGCAGGTGGTTTCGTCAATGCCTCTTCGAGTGGCCGCAGAGACCATACTTTCAAAGGAGGTGTTGTCGAAGGCTCCTTCGATGTCTAGAAAAGTGCATAGTGCAATTTCTTTGTTTGCTAGAGACTCTTCAAGCCTTGAAACAAGCTGATGAAGTGCTGTCTCGCATGATTTTCCTGTTAGGTAGGCATGTTGGTTTTGATGTAAAGGCCGTTCTACAAGAGCGGTTTCCCTTATGTCTCTATCAGTTTTTCTAAGCCTTTCAGAAGAAATGACGATAGGCTTATTGGTCTGTATGCCTTTGCCTGGTCATATGAGTCTCGTCCAGGTTTTGGAATAAAGACCACGTTTACAGTTTTCCAGGTTTGAGGTAGCCATCCCAATGCTAGGCTCAGCCTGTACAGTCTGCACAGTTCTGGTGCTAGATATTCAACTCCGCTCTGAAGTAGTATGGGAAATACTCCATCTGGGCCCGGAGACTTGTAAGGCTTGAAGGAGTTTATTGCCCACACTACTTTTGAATGAGTTACCGTTCGTTTAGCCACTTCCCAGTCTGCCCTTTTTGCCCTCAAATGAAGGTTTGCAGGGATTTCATATCTGGGGTTTTGATTTGTGGTGACAGTGGATCCTGGGAAGTGTGTATGGAGCAAGAGTTCCATAGTTTCCTTCCCAGTGTTGGTGTGATTGCCGTTGGGTTTTTTGAGAGTCCCCAACGGATTGATGGGGTCTTTGGAAAGGATGCGGTGGAGTCTTGCTCTTTCTGAGGTTTGTTCTATGTCCTCACAGAACTTCCTCCATGACTTTCTTTGTTCCCCTCTGATTTCAGTCATATATAACAAAGTACTGAAAAAAATTATATTTAATTCTTTATAACATCTTTCAATATTACACGATACCGAGATCAAAGTGGCCTCTTAATTTTTCAAGTAACAATTAGATATAACTTTTAAATTATAAGAGATATGATAATGTACATTCAGGATTTATCAATCTTTGAAATGAATAAAAATCCAAGTTTGTAACTATTGCTAATCAGGTGTTACATGCATTTGTTTATAATTTTTTTTTTACATTTTCGTACTTTTTTTGACTTATAACTTGTTAAAAAAAGAAATTACAGCTGTGAACCAAACAATTTTTGTTTAGTGATGGAATATCTGCTATATATCCTAGTTTATCATGATGAAAAGTATAAAAATATAAGTTAATTTAAAAATTTTGAAGATACAACTGAGAAAACTTTAAAAAAATCGAGTAAAATTCCAAAATTTGATTAAAAAATTAATGTTTCTTTAAATAAACATGAGAGGCACCTTCAGTTGAAAGCTACTATAATTTATTACAATAAATTGAAAGTAAAGATATTGCTGAATATAAATGAGTGCTGTAATATAAAATGAAATATCGTATATAACGGAACACCATTCAGATACATAATAATTAAAATACTTTCATAATTTAAACTAAGAGATATGGGTATGATGTAAGGGTTATTTGGCAGATATTTTATCACTAAACAAAATTGTCTGGTTCACAGCTGTATTTTCATTTTTTAACAAGTCAAAAAAAGTACGAAAATGCAAAAAAACTAATTTTTATAAACAAATGCATGTAACAGCTGATTAGCAATAGTTACAAACTTGGATTTTCATCCATTTTGAAGATTGATGAATCCTTTACAAAAATGTCTCCAATGTTCATTATCGTATCTCTTATAATTTAAAAGTTATATCTGTTTGTTAATTGAAAAATTAAGAGGCCACTTTGATTTCGGTATCGTGTATTATTTGAAAATGTTATAAAAAAGACAATTTTTTTCAGTACTTTGTTATATATGGCTCTTTTGTAATTTTTTTTACTTCCAGGAATAACCGGGGGTCACAATATGATAAAATAATTCTTTGTTAACCTATAGGAAAATGCCAATTATGAATTTTAAAGAGAAAAAAAATTTCTTAATTAATTATTTAAACAAACAAAATACAAAAAAAAACTATTATAAACAATTAAAAAATTTATTCAAGGTTTTTTTCTAGTTATCATTTTATCTCAATAATATGGTGGAAAATAATTAAAAAATATATTATTTTTGTCTATTTGCTTATAAACAATTTCTTAACAAATGACACTTGTCAACAAACATTTTTTTAACATTTTTTTAGCATTTTTCCAATATTTAATTTTTTGTTCATTTAAAAAAAGTATAATAAACAAAATATAAAACTTTAATAAACTTTCATCACGTGATCTTGTTAAGTATGTATATAAGAAGGGCTCTAAAAAGCAAAACATGTATAGGTCAATTATTTAAACTTTTATGTCGACTTTTGTAAAAACAGAGATTGAATAAAAATTAGTTAATTAACAATCGCATATCTTTTTGAAAAATAGACATTTTTTCCAAAGGTGCTTCATTCTTTCAAGTGTTCTGATGACACCCAAATTTTTTCAAATTTTTAAATTAATATTTAATACTATTAAAAAATTATTTTGTGTGATATACTGTCTCCAGCGGTGTTGCCTCATGCCGCGCGGAGACCTATTTTCAGCGTTGAATAAAAATTATAAATGATGGAGATTTCCGGGAGTCGCGACTATTTTGTTGGAAATTTCCTCATCTTTAAAGATATTTCTTCAAAAGTTCTTAAATATCAACAGTTTTTGAGTTGACGAAAAACTGAATATATTTTTTTCCATTATTTTGTTAATAAAAATTGCAATTTTTATGTGCTAATAAATGCTCGAGATACATTTTTCTAGACGTCATTCCGAATCGAATGAGCTATCGTAGGACCGGGAACAAGAATTAATGCTTTCTTTCAAAATGTAAATACATACCACAAGATTCTTACTTTCACCAACCCAAAGGATAACGGCCAAAAGTCAAATACTACCATAGCTGCATTTTGTTGAGCCCCGATCTGTAGACACGCCTTCGACGTGGATATTTTTCAAGACCGAACTTGGTCAATATATTACGTTAAAGAAGGGAACACAACCTAACCTTATGAAGTAACGCTAGATGCTACATCATCAGCCAATTGAAACCACGTGATTGGCTGTTTCTCCTTCCGCAGACACATACCTTCAATCAAAAGGGAACATTCCAAACTTGAATAATTTCTTCAAGATTTTGTTTATTTCCAAGCTTTCAGAAAAATAAACTATCACATAAACCAAAAATTTTTGTGATACGTGAATTCTCCCTGAATTGCATTATTGCCATACGATTTATATTAATAAAATATGATTTAGGATTTATGAAACCATTCCAGTTTTGAAAGATGCTCTGAAGAAGCAGGATACTTAAGAAATTGGGATTGGTGGTTTATCAAAATTGGTTTTTTGCCTTGAAAAATATTGTAAACGGAGGAATATTAATGTGAAAATGTACTAAATACTGATTTAACGTGATTCCAGTTAAACAGATTAGTAGATGAAGGTATTATGTTACATTTTTGAGACTTTTAATGGAATTAGAAAGAAGGTGAGGCTCTGTTTAACATATATCTTCCATCCAAATCTTATCGATGACTATTCAAAAAAGGTCTGCGGACCAAAAAATATGTACTGTGAGAAATCAATGCAGTGGACTGCATAACGAAAATGGGGAAAATGCACAAGGAATGGTTATGTAAGCCACTTACCCTTTCGTATTTTTTCGACCTGGGATGTCTCGGGTATTGTTCAATACACACACTTTCTTTCGTGACTGAATGATATAAATTAAGATTTCAGATTGATTGTGGCGGAATGAATGCCAGTGACAATTATATATTTAAATTTGACATGTAATTTTTGTTTTCGTTTCCAGGTGAAAACTGTTGATTTATGGAGCTCAAATTATGTTTTAGTGGCTGTTGTTCATATTTCTTGTTACTTTTGCATATACCTGTAATATCGAGACAATGTTGTGACATTTCTAATAAACTACTTTTTCAGTCTGTGCTGAACAACGAACATGGCGGCTTGTTTTATTTCGCTGATCGCTTAATAGGTTATGGGCCCAGATGGTTTTAGCGTAGCCCTGTTTAAGTAGAAATAATTGTTGTCGAGAACGTATCGTTGCACAAGAATGGCTGCGAATTATATAGTTAACGTTCCTAAGTTGAAGGGGCACGAAAACTATGGAGATTGGGTGTTTGCAGTGGAAAACTTCCTCGTGCTAGAGAGACTTTCGAAGTGCGTCTCTGAGGTTGGCTAGGATGAGGACGCGAAAGCAAAAGCCAAGATTATTTTAACGATTGGCTCATCGTTGTATATACACGTAAAGGAAGCTAAAACAACAAAGGAGTTGTGGGAAAAGCTGAAATCCTTAAGCGATGATTCTGGATATACCAGAAGATAGCCCTGTTGAGGATGTTGATTTCTATGCGCTTAGATAACTGTGACTCTATGCAAAGTTATGTGAACCAGATAGTAGAAACAGGACAAAAGTTACGCGGTACGGGATTCAACATTGACGACGAGTGGATCGGGCTCTTATTATTAGCGGGATCACCTGAGAAATTAGGTCTCATGAACATGGCGATAAAACATTCTGGAATGCAAGTGTCAACGGCAACGGACTCTATAAAACAAAAGTTACTAGATATGTCCGGAGATGTTGGAAACACTGGAAGTGCGTTCGTTTGTAAGGGATGGTACGGACAGAACAAACGCAATGTTGGCAGCACTAGTCGAAACGTCAAGAAAGACATTTAAATGTAAACAAACAGGTCATTTTCAAAATAAATGTCCGAATAAAAACTGTGTGAAAGAAGAAAATTCCAGTGAAAAGCCTAATGAATGCGTTTAGTGCCGTGTTCCTTAGCGAGGACTTCAATAAATCCGATTGGTTTGTATACTCCGGAGCTAGTGTTTATCTGACTGCAAATAAAGTTTGGTTACAAAACGAATGTACCTCAAAAGTACAAGAAATTATGGTGGCCAATAAGTCAGTGGTACGAGCAAAAAGCTGTGGTGAGGTACAAATTGAAACGGTCGTGAATGACAACAGTTCCCAATTACTGTAAAAAATGTACTTTATGTTCCCGAATTGACCACAAATTTGCTGAGTGTGAGTCAGTTGATTGAAAATGGCAATGTGGTTAAATTTGAAGCTGAATGTTGCAATATCTTCAACGCTGAAAGGGAACTCGTTGGTACAGCAAATTTGCATCAAGGTGTACAAATTGAACATAAAAAAAGGCGAAGAATTGCTCGCAGGATTATCAGTAGAAAATGGTGAAATTTGGCATCGCCGCTTTGGCCACATCAACAGCAAGTATTTGAATGAAATGAAAAATAATAGTTTAGTGGATGGCCTGAATTTTAGTGGCATATCCAAAGCCAAAAAGGATAATTGTGAAGTCTGCTGTGAAGCTAAACAAAGTAGATTACCTTTCCAACACAAAAGGAATAGAGCAAACAAATTATTGGAACTCGTCCATGCAGATGTTTGTGGGCCAATGGAAACACTATCATTAGGTGGTTCAAAATATTTTCTCCTGTTTGTAGATGACTTCAGTCGAATGTCTTTCGTATATTTCTTAAAAACAAAAGATGAGGTGTTTAATTGCCTCAAAGATTTTAAAACTTAAAGATATACAGTTTCTATACTTCAGCAGAATCATCACTCTACCATATTGATTAGGGCCAAGAATTGGTTGAATTTATCATTCTTCATCAAATCATGAAATCTACACGTATTATCACTTCTTAGGGTAAAAAAAGAAAAAATTTTGCTTTTTTTTTTTTAATTCCTACCACTGACATTGTACAAGTAGTTGGGGAGTCGGTGGAGGTCATTGTCCTCACAGTAGACATTTTGAGTTATTTACAAATGAGATAGTCTGAAAAATGAAGGAAAAGAATTTGTCAGATTTCGATTTATGAATTACAAAATTCTCGATATACAATCTAAATTTGTTATTTTCATCATTTCAGACATTGATTCTATGAAATTACAGATATTTAATCATTATTCGAAGGTATTGTGATGAAATGTCTTCAAGTTTGATGAAAATAGTAACGTACCCCCCTTTCAAAACTTAAAGAATCATACAGTTTCTTATACTTTCAGCAGAATCATCCACTCTACCATATGGAATTCAGGGCCAAGAATTGGTTGAATTTTATCATTCTTCGCATCAAATCATGAAATCTACATCGTATTATCACTTCTCAGGGTAAAAAAAAAAATTTTGCTTTTTTTTTCTATTCAATTCCTACCACTGACATCTACAAGTAGGTGGGGGAGTCGTGGAGTCATTTCCTCACGGTAGACATTTTGAGTTATTTACAAATGAGATGTCTGAAAATGAAGGAAAAAATTTTCAGATTTCGATTTATGAAGTACGAAATTCTCGATATACAATCTAAATTTTATTTTCATCATTTCAGACATTGATTCTATGAAATACAGATATTTAATCATTATTCGAGGGTATTGTGATGAAATGTCTTCAAGTTTGATGAAAATAGTAACGTACCCCCCTTTCAAAAACTTAAAGAATCATACAGTTTCTTATACTTTCAGCAGAATCATCCACTCTACCATATGGAATTCAGGGCCAAGAATTGGTTGAATTTTATCATTCTTTGCATCAAATCATGAAATCTACAGCGTATCATCACTTCTTAGGGTAAAAAGAGAAAAAACATTGAATTTTTTTTTGTATTTAATTCCTACCACTGACATTGTACAAGTAGTTGGGGAGTCGTGAGTCATTGTCCTCACGGTAGACATTTTGAGTTATTACAAATGAGATAGTCTGAAAAATGAAGGAGAAGATTTGTCAGATTTCGATTATGAATACAAAATTTCGATAACAATCTAAATTTTTATTTTCATCATTTCAGACATTTATTCTATGAATTACAGATATTTATCATTATTCGAGGGTATCTGATGAAATGTTTCAAGTTTGATATAAATAGTACCCCTTTCAAAACTTAAGAATATACAGTTTCTCATACTTCCAGCGAATCATCTACTCTACCATATTGAGTTTAGGGCCAGATGGTTGAACTTCATCATTCTTCGCATCAAATCTGAAATCTACATCGTATTATCACTTCTCAGGGTAAAAAGAAAAAATTTTGCTTTTTTTTTCTATTCAATTCCTACCACTGACATCGTACAAGTAGGTGGGGAGTCGGTGGAGGTCATTGTCCTCACGGTAGACATTTTGAGTTATTTACAAATGAGATAGTCTGAAAAATGAAGGAAAAAGAATTTGTCAGATTTCGATTTATGAAGTACGAAATTCTCGATATACAATCTAAACCTGTTATTTTCATCATTTCAGACATTGATTCTATGAGAATCACAGATATTTCATCATTATTCGAGGGTATTGTGATGAAATGTCTTCAAGTTTGATGAAAATAGTAACGTACCCCCCTTTCAACAACTTAAAGAATCATACAGTTTCTTATACTTTCAGCAGAATCATCCACTCTACCATATGGAATTCAGGGCCAAGAATTGGTTGAATTTTATCATTCTTTGCATCAAATCATGAAATCTACAGCGTATCATCACTTCTTAGGGTAAAAAGAGAAAAAAACATTGAATTTTTTTTTGTATTTAATTCCTACCACTGACATTGTACAAGTAGTTGGGGAGTCGGTGGAGGTCATTGTCCTCACGGTAGACATTTTGAGTTATTAGCAAATGAGATAGTCTGAAAAATGAAGGAGAAGGGATTTGTCAGATTTCGACTTATGAATAACGAAATTCTCGATATACAATCTAAATTTGTTATTTTCATCATTTCAGACATTGATTCTATGAAAATTACAGATATTTAATCATTATTCGAAGGTATTGTGATGAAATGTCTTCAAGTTTGATGAAAATAGTAACGTACCCCTTTCAAAAACTTAAAGAATCATACAGTTTCTTATACTTTCAGCAGAATCATCCACTCTACCATATGGAATTCAGGGCCAAGAATTGGTTGAATTTTATCATTCTTTGCATCAAATCATGAAATCTACAGCGTATCATCACTTCTTGGGTAAAAGAGAAAAACATTGAATTTTTTTTTTTGTATTTAATTCCTACCACTGACATTGTACAAGTAGTTGGGGAGTCGGTGGAGGTCATTGTCCTCACGTAGACATTTTGAGTTATTAGCAAATGAGATAGTCTGAAAAATGAAGGAGAGGATTTGTCAGATTTCGACTTATGAATAACAAAATTCTCGATACACAATCTAAATTTGTTATTTTCATCATTTCAGACATTTATTCTATGAAACTTACAGATATTTCATCATTATTCGAGGGTAGTCTGATGAAATGTTTTCAAGTTTGATATAAATAGTAACGTACCCTTTCAAAAACTTAAAGAATTATACAGTTTCATACTTCCAGCAGAATCATCTACTCTACCATATTGAGTTTAGGGCCAAGAATTGGTTGAACTTCATCATTCTTCGCATCAAATCATGAAATCTACATCGTATTATCACTTCTCAGGGTAAAAAAAGAAAAAATTTTGCTTTTTTTTTCTATTCAATTCCTACCACTGACATCGTACAAGTAGGTGGGGAGTCGGTGGAGGTCATTGTCCTCACGGTAGACATTTTGAGTTATTTACAAATGAGATAGTCTGAAAAATGAAGGAAAAAGAATTTGTCAGATTTCGATTTATGAAGTACGAAATTCTCGATATACAATCTAAATTTGTTATTTTCATCATTTCAGACATTGATTCTATGAAAATTACAGATATTTAATCATTATTCGAAGGTATTGTGATGAAATGTCTTCAAGTTTGATGAAAATAGTAACGTACCCCCTTTCAAAACTTAAAGAATCATACAGTTTCTTTTTTTTTTTTTTTTTTTTTTTTTTTTTTTTTTTTTTTTTTTTTTTTTTTTTTTTTTTTTTTTTTTTTTTCTTTTTTTTTTTTTTTTTTTTTTTTTTTTTTTTTTTTTTTTTTTTTTTTTTTTTTTTTTTTTTTTTTTTTTTTTTTTTTTTTTTTTTTTTTTTTTTTTTTTTTTTTTTTTTTTTTTTTTTTTTTTTTTTTTTTTTTTTTTTTTTTTTTTTTTTTTTTTTTTTTTTTTTTTTTTTTTTTTTTTTTTTTTTTTTTTTTTTTTTTTTTTTTTTTTTTTTTTTTTTTTTTTTTTTTTTTTTTTTTTTTTTTTTTTTTTTTTTTTTTTTTTTTTTTTTTTATTTTTTTTTTTTTTTTTTTTTTTTTTTTTTTTTTATTTTTTTTTTTTTTTTTTTTTTTTTTTTTTTTTTTTTTTTTTTTTTTTTTTTTTTTTTTTTTTTTTAAAAAAAAAAAAAAAAAAAAAAAAAAAAAAAAAAAAAAAAAAAAAAAAAAAAAAAAAAAAAAAAAAAAAAAAAAAAAAAAAAAAAAAAAAAAAAAAAAAATAAAAAAAAAAAAAAAAAAAAAAAAAAAAAAAAAAAAAAAAAAAAAAAAAAAAAAAAAAAAAAAAAAAAAAAAAAAAAAAAAAAAAAAAAAAAAAAAAAAAAAAAAAAAAAAAAAAAAAAAAAAAAAAAAAAAAAAAAAAAAAAAAAAAAAAAAAAAAAAAAAAAAAAAAAAAAAAAAAAAAAAAAAAAAAAAAAAAAAAAAAAAAAAAAAAAAAAAAAAAAAAAAAAAAAAAAAAAAAAAAAAAAAAAAAAAAAAAAAAAAAAAAAAAAAAAAAAAAAATCATTCTTGCATCAAATCATGAAATCTACACGTATTATCACTTCCAGGGTAAAAAAAATTGATTTTTTTTTTATTAATTCCTACCACTGACATGTACAGTAGGTGGAGTCGTGGAGGTCATTGTCCTCAGTAGACATTTGAGTTATTACAAATGAGATAGTCTGAAAATGAAGGAAGATTTGTCAGATTTCGATTATGAATACAAATTCTCGATACAATCTAAATTTTTTTCATCATTCAGACATTATTCTATAAATACAGATATTTATCATTATTCGAGGTATTTGATGAAATGTTTCAAGTTTGATAAAATAGTAACGTACCCTTTCAAAACTTAAAGTATACAGTTTCTTATACTTCAGCAGAATCATCACTCTACCATTATTAGGGCCAAGATGGTTGAATTTATCATTCTTTGCATCAAATCATGAAATCTACACGTATATCACTTCTAGGGTAAAAAAAAATTTTTTTTTTATTTAATTCCTACACTGACATTGTACAAGTAGTTGGAGTCGGTGGAGTCATTGTCCTCCGGTAGACATTTTGAGTTATACAAATGAGATAGTCTGAAAATGAAGGAAAGATTGTCAGATTTCGATTATGAATACAAAATTCTCGATACAATCAAATTTGTTATTTTCATCATTTCAGACATTATTCTATGAAATTACAGATTTTAATCATTATTCGAGGTATTGATGAATGTTCAAGTTTGATAAAATGTAATCCTTTCAAAACTTAAAGAATATACAGTTTCTCTCCAGCAGAATCATCTCTACAATTGAGTTTGGGAAATTTTGAACTTATCATTCTTCATCAAATCATAAATCTACATCGTATATCACTTCCAGGGTAAAAAGAAAAATTTTGCTTTTTTCTATTCAATTCCTACACTGACATCAAAGTAGGTGGAGTCGTGGAGTCATTTCCAAGACATTTGAGTTATTTCAATGGATAGTCTGAAAATGAAGGAAAGAATTTGTCAGATTTCGTTATGGTACAAATTTGATATAAATCTAATTTATTTTCATCATTTCAGACATTGATTCTATAAATTACAGATATTTCATCATTATTCGAGGGTAGTCTGATGAAATGTTTCCAAGTTTGATATAAATAGTAACGTACCCCTTTCAAAAACTTAAAGAATATACAGTTTCTCATACTTCCAGCAGAATCATCTACTCTACCATATTGAGTTTAGGGCCAAGAATTGGTTGAACTTCATCATTCTTCGCATCAAATCATGAAATCTACATCGTATTATCACTTCCAGGGTAAAAAGAAAAATTTTGTTTTTTTTTCTATTAATTCCTACCACTGACATCGTACAAGTAGGTGGGGAGTCGGTGGAGGTCATTGTCCTCAGGTAGACATTTTGAGTTATTTACAAATGAGATAGTCTGAAAAATGAAGGAAAAAGAATTTGTCAGATTTCGATTTATGAAGTACGAAATTCTCGATATACAATCTAAATTTGTTATTTTCATCATTTCAGACATTGATTCTATGAAAATTACAGATATTTAATCATTATTCGAAGGTATTGTGATGAAATGTCTTCAAGTTTGATGAAAATAGTAACGTACCCCCCTTTCAAAAACTTAAAGAATCATACAGTTTCTTATACTTCAGCAGAATCATCATCTACCATATGAATTCAGGCCAAGAATTGGTTGAATTTTATCATTCTTTGCATCAAATCATGAAATCTACAGCTATCATCACTTCTTAGGGTAAAAAGAGAAAAAACATTGAATTTTTTTTTTGTATTTAATTCCTACCACTGACATTGTACAAGTGTTGGGGAGTCGGTGGAGGTCATTTCCTCACGTAGACATTTTGAGTTATTAGCAAATGAGATAGTCTGAAAAATGAAGGAGAAGGGATTTGTCAGATTTCGACTTATGAATAACAAAATTCTCGATACACAATCTAAATTTGTTATTTTCATCATTTCAGACATTTATTCTATGAAACTTACAGATATTTCATCATTATTCGAGGGTAGTCTGATGAAATGTTTTCAAGTTTGATATAAATAGTAACGTACCCCTTTCAAAAACTTAAAGAATCATACAGTTTCTTATACTTTCAGCAGAATCATCCACTCTACCATATGGAATTCAGGGCCAAGAATTGGTTGAATTTTATCATTCTTTGCATCAAATCATGAAATCTACAGCGATATCACTTCTAGGTAAAAAGAAAAACATTGAATTTTTTCTGTATTTAATTCCTACCACTGACATTGTCACAAGTAGTTGGGGAGTCGGTGGAGTCATTTCCTCATGAGCATTTTGAGTTATTATCAAATGAGATAGTCTGAAAAATGAAGGAAAGTTTCAGATTTCGACTTATGAATAACAAATTCTCGATATACAATCTAAATTTGTTATTTTCATCATTTCAGACATTTTCTATAACTTCAGATAATCTAATCATTATTCGAGTATTACTTAGGAAATAGATCAATTTGTATAATAGTAATACCTCTTTCAAAACTTAAAGAGTATACAGTTTCTAGTATTCCACGGAATTGATTATTACAATATGGATTCAGAGAAAAAGGTTATTCAATTTCTTTGCATCAAATCATGAATCTACATATATCACTTTATTGAATAAAAGAAAATTGATTTTTTTTTACAATTTATCATATTGATATTGTAAAAGTTTAGTTTGAGTGAAATTATTGTCCCTCAAACTTGAATTTTAGTTTTCATAATTAGATAGTCTGAAAATAAGGAAAGATTTGCAGATTTCGATTATTATCATGCAAAATCTCGAATCAACTAATTTTGTTAATATCATTAATTTTTTTTCTATAATTCCAGATTTCATCATTATTCAGAGTTGGGTGTGAAGTATTTCCAAGTTTGAATTTAAGTTATACAACTTTAAAAAATGAAAGATATTGTCGTTTCTTTGCAATAGAATTCTCTCACCATTATTTGTTTTTTGCCAATTTGAATTTATTCATATTCTGCATCAAATCATTATAATCTACAGCTATATCACTTTTAGGGTAAAAAAGAAAAACATTTCAAATTTTAGATTAATTCCTACCACTGAATACATAGTTCGAGTGGTTGGGGCTCATTTCCTCACGTAGACATTTTGGTTATTAAACTAAATAATGTTAAACTGAAGGAAAAAAAATTTTCGATTTGATTTTAATCACATAATCCGATAAATTAATTTGGTATGTTGACATTTCAGACATTTGATTATACAAATAATATTGAAAATGAAGGAAAGAATTTGTTTCATTTATGAAAGTAACGATCCTAAAATTAAATGTTATTTCACATTTCATTATTCTAAAATTACATATTACATATTCGAAGGTTGTGATGGTAATTTTTCATTTGATAAATATAACGTACCCTTTCAACTTAATCTAGTTTCTAACTCAAAAATCATTCTTCCATTGAATTCAGCCAGAATTGAATATATTTTGCATAACATGAAATCTACGATACATTTTAGGGTATAAAAAAAATGTTTTTAGATGATTCTACATGATTTCGATTGGATCGATGGGTCATTGTCCTCACGTGAATTTTTATTCAAAGATATCTGAAATAAGGAGATTTTTCAATTTCAAAGGATACAATTGAATCAATTTATATATTTGTATTTTCTCATTACTTAAGAATTACGTTTTCATCTTCCAGGATATCTATAATTTAGTTTAGAAAATTTTGAACTTCCTTCTGATAAATCATAATTCATCGTATTATACTTCCAGGGTAAAAGAAAATTTTGCATTTTTTTATCAATTTCAACTGACATACATTGTGGGTCGGGAGTCATTTCCTAGTAGTTTTGATTATTCTCAAAAGATGTCTGAAAATGAAGGAAAGAATTTGTCAGATTTCGATTTAAATATAAATTATATAACAATTAAATTTGTTATTTATCATTTCAGCATTGATTCTATGAAATTAGATATTTAATCAATTATTGTATTTATGAAATTTTCAAGTTTGATAAATAGTAACTACCCCTTTCAAAACTTAAAATTCATACAGTTTTATACTTTACAGCAGAATCATCCACTTACCTATATAGAATTCAGGGCCAAATTTGTGAATTTTATCATTCTTTACATAAATCACAGGAATTAAATTATCATTCTTCTTGGGTAAAAGAAAAAACATATGAATTTTTTGTATTATTCTACCATTACTTTCAAGTAGTTGATCTGAGATCATTGTCTTGGAAGAATTTTGAGTTTCTATAGCAAATTGAGATAGTCTAAAATGAAGGAGAGGGATTTGTCAGATTTGATTTAGTAATAAAAAAATTCTCGAAACAATCTAAATTTTATTTTCATATTTCAAATTTATATAAACTTACAGATTTTCATCATTATTCGAGGAGTCTGATGAAATTTTAATTGATATTAAAATTAACGTTACCCTTAAATTAAAGTTTAACAGTTTCTATACTTCAGAGAATCACTACTCTACCAATTGAGTTTAGGGCCAAAATGGTTGAACTTCATCATTCTTCCATCAATCTGAAATACCGTATTATCTTCCATGGTAAAAAGAAAAATTTTGCTTTTTTTTCTATTCAATTCCTACCATAACTTTACAGTTGTGGGATCGTGGAGGTCATTGCCTCACGTAGACATTTTGATTATTTACAAATAGTAGTCAGAAGAATGGGAGTAAATTTGCAGATTCGATTTATGGAATACGAAATTCTCGATATACAATTAAATTTGTTATTTTCATCATTTCAGACTTGTTATAAAATTAAATTTTAATCATTTATTGAATGTATTGTATGAAATGTCTTCAATTTATAAAAATTAGTAACACCCTTTCAAAACTTAAAGTATCTTCTTATACTTTAAGCAGAATCATCCACTCTACCATATGGAATTCAGTCAGATTGGTTAATTTTATCATTTTGCATTCAAACTCATCAATTACGTTCATCACTTCTAGGGTAAAAAAACATTTTGGGTTTTAAAAATTGTATTTTTTTTTCCTACATTTGCAAGTAGTGGGGAGTCGGGGAGGTCATTGTCCCTACGGTAGAATTTTGAGTTATTAGCAAATGAGATAGTCTGAAAATGAAGGAAGGGATTTTCAGATTTCGATTATGAATAAAAAATTCGATACAAACTAAATTTGTTATTTTCATCATTTCAGACATTTATT
>JAFIRS010005307.1:0-60426 GCA_018342105.1 Gonioctena quinquepunctata | reverse complement strand
GTTCCACGCCTAGGCAGTGGCACCCTCCCTCGATGCTCACGGACTCATGATTGGGGTTGCTGCCGGAGTCTAGTGGTGCTCTAGACCTTAGGCGGGCTGGACTGTCTGAGATTGATGATTGCACTACGTGCCAGCAATCCCCAAGGGACTTACTAATGGCCCTGAGAAACCTCTCGATATTCCAACGTTGCTTATATTCGGAGGATCTCGAACAAGGTTATCTCCTAATCATCCAACGATGTCCACAATTGGGGATGGTTGCCCAGAGAATATAGCCCCCTCCATAATCTGGAACTCAGGAACAAACGATAAATTTGGTTTTCGAATTCTTCACT
Source organism: Gonioctena quinquepunctata (assembly GCA_018342105.1). Lineage (NCBI taxonomy): Eukaryota > Metazoa > Arthropoda > Insecta > Coleoptera > Chrysomelidae > Gonioctena > Gonioctena quinquepunctata. Next base: position 60,091 of record JAFIRS010005307.1, on the reverse strand, counting down.
AAGCAGTCTTGTTGCTCAGTTTGCGTTATGACAGGAAAGTTTCACAAGACTTTCGTACAGGTAGGCTTGTAGATCTCAATCATAATATATAATATATATATATATATATATATATATATATATATATATATATATATATATTATAAGTGGGATCTACAAAATTCTTCCATTATAAATCTACTATTGTTCAGCTAATCACCACTCTATTTAACGATACTCCGCTGAGATATCAAGCGAACTATCTAAACTATATTGGGACTGTACTATTGACTGTGAAGAAACGATTCTTCTGGAGCGCGGAGCTCCGTTTAAATACGTTCAGTCCACGCGCACTTCCAGTGGACGAAGCCTAAGAAAATTCCTAGCTCGAACAACGAGACAGAGTCCAGCCCTGGATAGCTCCGGACGACACTGTGCAAATCGACCCTGTAAATTGGAGGCACCTGAAGAATGCAACAAATCGACAGACCCTCTGGAAAAGTTAATCTGGCATCAAAGGAGTCAGTACTATCAGGGATCGGCTCGCTTACAAAGGCCGATCGCCCGGAGGTGCTGAGGACATTGCTGGCCTCCCTTGGCGAAGATATCGTGAGGATCCCCATTAATAACAACCTCCTCACCCAAAAAGAACGATGTCGGAGCTGATAGCACACCAGCTCCGAAAAAACACAAATGGAATGAATTGCCATCTTTGCCACCCCGAAAAAGTGTGCTGAAATCTTCTTCTAGTAATTCGGGCTTATGTAGAGTTTCTAGAGTAGTTCTGGAGTTGTTGAATTTCGATAAAAATTCATCAATTGGTCCAAACGTCAAAATATCCAATAGATTTAAAGTTCTGTCAGACATGACACAAGGTGAAATCCACGTCGATTTTTTTCCAAGAATCCAGGGGCGGATTCAGCCAAAGTGCACCTTTTGGACACGGGCCCAGAAAATTCCCTCTACCAAATTCAGAATTCTACCGAGGATTCAAGCAACCCCAAATCGAGACGAAAAAATCCAAATTTATTCAAAATTTCACTGATGACGCTAATATGGATATAAATAACGACCCTGTTCAACCAATAGCCAGTCCCTCCTATCACTGTCAGGGATAAGAGCATGTGCACAATTTAAGTCGAATAATATAAAACTTGACCAACCGGCAAAGAATGTCTTTGACGGAATTAAAATCTTCCCCAACATCCCTGATGATTACAGGAAAATATCGAGCATCTTCAGAGATCAAAATATCCGTTCACACCCACTCTCCCTCGAAGATAAAAACTCAGGGTTGTCTTCAGAGGCACCCCTGAGTTTTCATATGTGAAAATATCAAAGCTGAGCTGGTTGAGAGGGTTTGCCCCGGAATCTGTGGCTCGTTACATAGCGGGAGAAAGAGAAGAAAGCTCCCTTCTCAAAACTTTGTCCTCATCAGCAAGGAAGAGCGATAAATTTTCAATGTCTATGACATACTCAATGTCAGAGTGACAGCTGAATCACAGAAGCCCAGGGCCATCTCCAGGATATACTTGAATTTCAAGAGTTTTTTGTAGAGAACAACATTGATGTTGCTTGTTGTAGTAGGTATTGTTTTCAACCAAGGAGTGGTCATATGCGTTCAATCGGTGCTCACAACCATCCGAACAATCGAATACTTCCTGAGGCGCTCGATACACTTTTGATGGAAACAGATCAACCTGTTTTGGTCATGGGTGATCTGAACACTAAGCACACACAATGGAGTCGTGTCACCAATCAGAACGGTAGGCGACTCTGGCAACATTATGACAGGTATGAATACCAGGTGTTGGCTCCAGATGAGCCGACACATTTTGGTCATCTCAGGCCCGATGTGCTTGACATTGCTTTGGCCAGGAACATCACCTGGAATTGGGATATTCGCGCTCTCGCCGAGTTAGGCTCTGATCAGAACCCAGTGATTCTAACCCTGGGGGGTAATTCACCGTCCCAAGGGGGACTGGGAGAGGTTCCGTTCGCTTCTGGAGACAGGTTACTGTGCTCCTGAGAGACTTGAGTTGGATGAGGCCGTAGCACGTTACGAACTTACCATCAGAAATGCTCTCAAGGATTCCCCCCGTAGGGAACCGTGAAATCTAATCCGTGAATGCAATCGCGCCAGAAAGGCTAACCAAAGGAGTATGTTCCCTGCGGACAGAATCCGCGCAAATGAGTTGAATATGAAGGTTAGAAATAACATAACTATAATAATTATGAGGTTTATTTGCAAGTTAAGAATGAACAAAGGAAAATGATACACATATATGAGAGTACAAAATGTAAATAAAAAATGATTTGAGGAATGGAAGATTGGGCACAACACTAGAAAATTCAGAAAATGATGGACAACTTTGGAAATAAAATCGAAATTTAAAGTCTAAAAAAGCTGATTTCCCCCCTATTCATGTGCTATGACTCCGAGTCTAGAGCTCGAGCCTTTGCTGACTGGATGGAAAGACAATTTAAGCTGAACGAGCATCCATACGATGATCTGGATAGTGATCTTTTGCTGGAAGATGGGGTTCATCGCACTCTTAGAGAACCCAATCATGATGTCATTCGTCTGGCTTTGTTGGATGAACTCAAGGAGCATATTGAAGGATTAAATCCTACAAGAGCACCTGGATGAGACGGAATTTCTAATCGTATGATTGAGCATTTTCCAAACAACAAAGTGCAGTCACTTTTGAATATTATCAACAACTATCTGCGCCTTAAAAGATTTCCTCAAAGGTCATTGTGGTTATGATTCCGAAGGAAGGACAAAACCCAACCTTTCCGCATAATTGTCGACCCAATAAGTCTGCTTTGCTGTTCAGCTAAGTTGGCTGAGAAATTCGTTCTGGAAAGGCTTGATGATGAAGTGGAGGATAGAAATGTCCTACCAAATGAGCAGTTCGGCTTTCGTCGCGCCCTACCGCTACAGGTTCTGAGGCTGGTGGAAAACCCCTCAACAGTCAAACAACGGTGCCCATATTGTACTCCCAGATATAAGTAAGGCATTTGACAGAGTATGGCATGAAGACCTACTCTGCAAACCAATTGATTTTGACCTGCTTCTGAGCCTGGTGAAGTGGATAAAATCGTTGCTCATGGGTAGGACTTGTCAGACCAAGTTCGATAAATTATTTCGGGTTCAAGAGAAATTGAGGCTGGCGTTCCTCAGGGGGGGGGGAGTAGTGTCTCCTGTATTATACGCCTCTTTTAACTCCGATATACCAAGAAGTAAACACGTAAGGGTCTCCCTGTTTGCCGATGATACGGCTTTACTTTCCTCCACAGCCAACCACTTGATGGTTGTCATTTACTTACAGAATGCATCAAATTACCTCCAGCAGTGGTATCTGGAGTGGATCTCGATGGGTCGCAAGGGAACAAATCGGAGGGGAAAGTGACTATCTCTGGAAGGGAGATAGAATGGTCAGAGCAGGTCAAGTACCTGGGAGTTATTGTAGATCGTCGACTCATCTGAAGGCCGCATGTAAAGAAACTAAAAAATAAAATCGCAAAGAAAATCTGCACGCTTTAATTCTCTGATTAACAGAAGAAGTAAACTTTCTCTTAGAAACAAAATGAAGATTTATAAAATGATGTTCAGGTCTGTCATTTTGTATGCTTGCAAGACTAGTATTCATGTCCTGGAACGGGCGCGAATGAAAGTTCTGCGGATGATAACGAACGCTCCGTGGTATGTGCGGAACGATCGGATCCTCGTAGACTTGAACCTGTCTTCCATCGGGAGTATTATCAGAGACCGCAATCGGAAAGTATTTGATTGCTCAATAACCCACGAGAACCCCCTCGTGAGGGAAGCCACTGATCATAAATAGACGACTCCTCGCGCTTTAAACGTCCCAGGCACTCCCTGGAGTGATGGGCTACCTATCAACCCATACCGTGTAGTGAAAGCTGCACCCCCCATAAAAATTTTATTTTTCATAATTCAGATTCAAAATTTTTTCTCGGCCATTTTTGAGAACCACCACTAGGGCAAGGGCTGGAGGCCGGTCTTCAGTCCTTGTCCAGTCAAAATTCCGAATTCGTAAATGGCTGTTGCCCACTTTTTTGAGGCTTAAAGTGTGGGAGCCTTAGGGTTACACTCGCCTTTTAGTAACAGTGATAGAAGATCCTGAACAAGGAGACACGCTCGAATGTTCCGAGCTTCATTTCCAAACTCAGAAGCAAAGTTTCCGAGGGAGAATATTCATGTTTATGATTCATAATTTCCATTAGAATTATTCAGAAAAATTATTATTAAGTTTTATTTTGATGTTTTTTAATAGAAACGATAGTACACGACAGTGTTGGAGGGGGAAAGCGCGGGATGTATGGGTGGAGAGAGATGGAGAATGTGTTGCGTTGGGTGTGAAGCGCCGTTCGGTTCATTTGATGTGTTGGAGAGAGAAACCGCGGGTATGGGTACGAGAGAATGATAGCGGACGCGAATATTAGGTGCGGAGCGTGTTGGAAATAAACATGGAGTATAATGAAAGAAAAATGCTGTAACGTCTCATTGGTCTGAGGGAATATGACTATAGAAAGAAACATTGCCATCATTTTATGATATCAAATATACAGGATATACCATAAAGTATGCATAACCTCCCATCAAGAGGAAAATTAATGTGAATTAGAAATATGGGCAGACAGATCGTGATATCTCCATAGAATCGTAGGGTAGGGGGTGTTTTATTATTATAAAGAAATGTTGTAACGTCTCATTGGTTACAGAAAAAAACATGGTCGTCGTTATAAGAAAAAACATGGTAATATAAAGATTGACTCAAATCATCTTAAATTAGCGTGTTTCATTATAAAAAAATATTGTAACGTTTTATTGGTTATAGAACAAAACGTGGCAACTGATTGAAAAATATGACGGTATATAGAGTGTTCTATGAGAAAAGAATTATTGTAAACGTCTCATTGGTTAGAGAGAAAAAAGCATGGCGACTGATTGAAAAAACATGACGGTATATCAGTATACAAAGTGATCCATAAAATATATCACGTTCCAAAATCAATGAAAACATAGCCATAAAGCAGCATATACAGAGTGTCCTGAAAATATCTCACGATCCAAAATTGAGGAAAAAACATTATCATAATGAATCATGTATAGAGTATTCCATAAAATATATCATTTCATAAAAATAATCTAATTTTGAAAAAAACATTTTCAAGTTTTTATTATAGGGTATCAGAAAAATAATATCATATAATCGTAACTGATATTTGAACATCGTACTGAGATGAGACCAGTGAAGTGCACGATATATTTTGGCAGTGAATTTCTATCGAGTTCAGCTTCACAGTAGCATTGTTATTCGCAGATCAGCAGAAAAATTTGAACCTCTCGTGGACTACCATAGATCAACGAGCTTTCTCTAAACAGAATGGACATTATGAATTCGAAAGAATTCACTTTGGACCCAAAAATGCCCCCTCCAAGTTCCAACGGGTCAGGGATAATGTACTTAGAGGTCTACAAAACTAAATTTGCCTGGTACATCTGGATGATATTTTTATTTTGATCACTTCAAGAACACATCGAAAAATCAAAACAAGTATTTGAACAACTAAGAATTGCGAACTTTGAAGTTCAACTTGATAAAATCGAATTTTTAGGAAAATGAGTAGCATACCTGGGACATATTATAACACCTGAAGGAGTAAAACCAAATCTTGATGAAATTCAAGCTATTAAAAATTTGCCTATCCCAAAAACTTGAAAAGAAATAAAAAGTTTCTTAGGACTATTAGGATATTTCAGGGAAAACATACAGATTTAAAATACAGTACTATAGAAAAAGAATTACTTGCTTGTAAATATTTTAGACCATATTTATTTGGTAGGAAATACTGTTTTTCAATCCCTGGAAGAATATACTGTTTCAAAAAAACTTTAGTGTATGTGTTTTCATAATGAATTCTCATATCAAGTTTTCAATAAAGTCTATTTGAAAATGTTTTATGAAAAAGGTCCTACACTTATCAGATGTACCAAATTAGTAAATACAATAAAAACTCTCATGAGGGAAAAACAAATCGTAGAGGAATAAATAAAACTTTAGAACCCCTGAAACGAAATTATTATTGAAAAAAAATGAAAAACATCATAACTGAATTTATTAATTCATGTGAAACTTGTCGAAGGGCTAAATATTCTAGAAAACTCCCTCATTCGCCTTTAGTATCAACAGAAACACCCTCAAAACCTTTCCAAATTGTACATATTGATTTATTCTTTTTCAATCAAAAATATATTTATAAATCGTATATTATTTTACGAAGTTTGCTCAAGCATACGAAATACCTGAAAAAACTGCAATACACATCAGTTCAGCTTTTATTGAATATTTTTCTCCATTTTTTAAATTATTAATTTACAATGGTTCAGTTCCATTGTCAATAATGAAACTTCTAAAGAAATCCTAAATTCACATAAAATAAAAATTCATTTCACTACCCCTACTCATCGTGAATCAAATAGCATCACTGAAAGATTTCATTCAAGTATATTCAACATCTCAGAATCCTAGAGGAAATGTATCCCAATGAAAACGAAAATCCTATGGACTACGCTATCATTGGATATAATAATTCCCTAGATAGTGCAACTTCTACTTTTGAATTGATATTTGGACATACTTACTCGAGAAATCCCAACGAAATATTTTTATCTAATGCATTTTCCACCGATTATGCAGGAAAAACTTGATCATGTCTATAGGAATGTTCATAATATTTTAAAAGTGAAAAAGGAAAAAATTAAAAAAAACTAATATACAAGGTGATACAAATTCTGAGTTAAAATTAGGTTAAACAGTGTTTGAACAAAATCCACGAAAACGTAATGAAAAGAGTAATACATTCATAGGCCCTCGTGAGATGACTGAAATATCAGAAAATAAACAAAGTTGCCATATCTAATGAAAATAATAAAAATAAGAAAGAAATGATTCATATTAAAGAACTGAGGAAACCCCTTCTTGTTGCAGGCTTATCAGTTGCACCAACGGAAAATTAGTTCAACCAAGATTCCACAACCTTGAAAACAACCCTGATCTCCTACCTTCCAAAATGGGAAATGCCCAAAATAAGATTGACCACTGGTCATTCATCCAGATATTTGATATTAATCATATAATTGAAGAATTTCATGTACTGCAAAAACAATTCACTTCATTGAAAGACACCCCTACATTGAATACCACTAAAGCCAACTATGAAACAGAATTCGATAACTCATATGAATCAATCGAAACAATTGAACGAAAAATATATTCTCAACTCCCTGAACCCGTCAAATTATAGAGGAATAAAACGTGGTTTAATTGATGGATTAGGATCTATTATAAATCCCTAACAGGAATTTAGACCAAAATGACGCTGAAAAATATGAAAAATATATTACAACATTATCTGAAAATCAAATAACCCTTCTTCAAAAATCTATTGAATGATTTCAAAACACATAATGAAATTTCAATGCAAGATCGCATTACTGTGTTTCAAAATATTCTACAAACTGCAAAAATGGAAAATTTCAAAACTTCATTTTCTTATTCAACTAATGATTTCTCAGATGACCACAGCTTTTCAAGTAATTTATGATATTTTAGAAAAAATTGAAATTGCAATTTTTTCCAAATTAAATTTTAATTCCTTCCGAACCAAACGAAATTTTTCAAGAATTAAAATAATTGTTGGTCAATTAACAATAATAATAGAATACCATTCGAGCCAAAAATTTAAAATATTCTTCTTTTTGAAAAAAATTATGAAAATCAAAAGTTATAATAGAGGAAATTAAATAATTTTTCTTCTCAATTCTTAATTCGATGAAAAATACGGGACCGTTTCAGCTCAACAAAAATGGATTGCATTTTTTTTTCTTATTTCTATATTCACACAAATAATAAATTCATTGAACGAACACTGTGATATGTTATATTGGGTAACGAAATCTATTCAAGGATACACCTGATTTTAACTATATAGAAATATATGAAGAAGGATCGATTTCTCATATACTACCATCAAAAAGTGTTAAGTACTTGGGTGTACTCATTGATGACCATTTGAGGTGGGATGTCCATATCAAATACGTGATAAAAAAACTACAATTTATTCTATATAAATTCAGACACCTTTGTCGCACATTACCTCAGAAAGAACTAAAAATTGTGTATTTTGCACTTGTAGATAGTCATCTGAAATACGGCATCTTGGCTTGGGGTGCAGCACTCAGAAAACACATAACACCTTTAGAAATACTACAACGAAGATTCTTGAAACTCATGTTACATAAAAAATGGGACTACTCAACAGAACTGACTTACACTGAGTCAGGAGTGTTTGACCTCAGGCAGGAATTCAGTTATAAATGTATGATCAATTATCACATAAGTAAGAAATTCAAAAAAAGCAATCATGAATATGACACACGTAGAAAAAAATTACACTTAATTCCCTTCATGACAAAATCTATAGGACAAAGATCAAATGAGTTCTTAGCGCCCAAACTCTACAACAGCATCCCCGATGAACTTAAAAACATGTCAAATAAAACATTTAAAAAAAGTCTAAAAAAATTTGTGCTGACCTGCCCTAGGGCATACGTTCATGGTTTGATAGAAACGAAAATATAATTAAATAAAGTTACATTTCATAAGGTATAAGGATAGGTAAGTATTTTGTTTCCATATCGCATCTCCCGTGCAACCAACTCCAGATGAAATTGATCCAAATTCAAATATTCTTAAGTAATTAATTAATTTATATTTCATATTTTATATCAAATTCTTAATTGCTACACTGTCTCGGAACAAGTATTTTACTTACCGAGTATATTTACTCATCATATCATTTATTTTAGTATTTAGTATTTGTTACCATTCTCCATTTCATTAATGCCTGTCGTGTGATATTCAATAGGACGTTCTAGTGGAGTTTTCATTATTTTTATCTTATACTACTTCTATTATAACTTATTGTATTGCTTATATTATTATGTGAGTGAATAAATTTATTATATTATTATATACATTTTGATTGAATTTTCTATACTTTTGGATGTGAATCCATTGGACCAATTTCATTCAAATGATATTATCACATGACGTATTATACTTTTTCCACTGAATAAAACTATGAGGCAAATAGTTTCTTATAATTATATATCATCTTAATTGGACTCCCACTACTTACTGAAATATCTCCAATTGGTTATAGGCGATATGCTCACTGAACAATTGATAACTTGATGGAAATCCTGGAGGAGCATCATTGCCGAAACATAACCTCCATAACCTTTTCCTACTGTACAAATTTTGGTGTTGTCGATATATTTGAAGGCCTCTTTCAGATACGTAAGTACTGCCAACTGGTCTTGTACTTCGATGGTACCTATTCTACGTTGAATTTCTCTTCTCATCTTCACCCCTTGAAAACCAGATCCTCTGGCATCTATTTGGGCCACAATGAAGTTTCTTGTACTGGCCAGGTACCAGGCCCAAGATTTTTCCCATCTCGAAGAGATGCTCTGAGAAGAAGGGGCGGCGTCTCTGGAAGTATATATCGATTATATATAAATTAGTCAGTCACCTGTCCATCCATCGACATATATAAATATATATATATATATATATATATATATATATATATATATATATATATATATATATATATATTAATGTATATCGGATCGGTGTTTTGTGTTGCATGCCCCGGTGTAGCTCCGGTGCTACTTACACAGCCAAAATGAAAGCAGTAAATATTGGTCGAAAAAACAGTGTAGTCCGAGCTAAGTACCGAATGAGTTAGCCAAAGATGTGTCATTGTATGTTGTGAAAATGGAAAAATATCAGGCAACGGCAATTTTATGTGCGATAAAGAAAAATTTCGTGTGTGTTTTCAATAGCTGAGAATAGCACTGAAAAATTATATTCGTGATAGTATTTGAAAGTCTTCGGATTCGTGTTCGGTAGGAAATACGAACGGCTCATTCCCAATTTAGCCAAATGGATTGAGAAATAAACAATAACAGTCCTGCATTGAAATTGATTCTATGAGGTTGAAAGTTATCGAACTTTCAGTGATCCAGCAGTAACCAAACAAACAGAGGATCTTTGGTTGGTAATACATGTCTTTTTCTCTAGTTTATTGAGGACTCATCGTGAAAATTTCAGGGGAAAAATCTTTTTTACTTTTTGATGGACTATCATCTGTTAGCGGTAGTGCAAGTTAGTTTATACCCTGTATATATATATATATATATATATATATATATATATATATATATATATATATAGAAGTTGTGAAGGTTAGACGACTTAATATATATATATATATATATATATATATATATATATATTATATATATATATATATATATATATATATATATCTTTGGTTGATTTTATCAAAGTAGTTGATAGGATGATCCTTTGTTAGTTTGGTACTCTCAACTTCTTAAACTAATGGTGAGGGAACGACTTTTTATTTCAAGATACGCGAAAAAAAACTCCTAAGAATTGAAAAGCAATGTCGAACTGTACCGAAGGGTGGCATCGGTGTGAAAAATAAAACAGATTTAACCTGTGAGAATGATTTGAAAATCATCAAAAGTCTGCTGAATCGTTCAATTTATAAGCCGAATATAAATTTCCGTACGACGAAGAAAAATATTTGAGGTGCAATGTCATCTTAACCCATTATTGACGTTGTTACACATCATGGAATGCGACATTCATTCGCAAATTTATAACTTTTTTCGACGATCCAGATAGAAGAAAACTTTACCTGATATTCATCACTATTATTCAACTAAATCAAACAAAATTCGATGGAATGATGGATAGTTGTTCATTACAATTATTTTAATTGAAAACTTATCCATTTGAATGTTTTTCATATATTACATAATTGTCAGAGTAATCACATCAAAAGGAAAATCCACGCGTAACTACATGACCAACCAGAAATATTTCATACAATGTTAATATTCAACCACATTGAGGTATTATTGAATCAATGTTTCTGTTATTGGCATTCATTGGTTTTCAGCCTGAAAATAATATTGTGTATTTGCAGAGTGAATCTTCAGTAATTTGAAAGTACCATACTATTTGAGATTCTACTCATACAATCTGCTCTCTCTGTGTATTACCTCTTGGTTAGGCTGCAATATACCTTTTGCCTTTAACTCCCGAGACATTCAGCTATAGATGTAGAGTTGACTACGGAAATGAAGAATGATTCATATTTTTAACTGAAGAAATTGCGCAAAATTATTGCCAGAAGCCTATGTCGGAGACTAAATGTTGCCAGAAGTCGGTAAAAATGTAAGGAAATTGTTAAAATATTAAGGTCAATTATGGCTTGACAAAGCTGTACATAAATTTCCAAAAAGCGAAATGATGAATAAGTGAATAGAAAATAATAATATCGCCAAAAGTTGCTGAAGCGGTAAACATTTTTTGTTTTTATATATACATCTTCGTCGCTGGTAAAATCAATATATGTTTCATCATCTGAGAGATAAATTGACATTTTTATAAAAATACACCAATCACTCGAGAATTTCCCAATAAACTGTATATCTTCCAGATGTCAAATATCAATCAATCAATAATAGTACAATTATTAAGCTACGATCTAATTTCATGAATCGAAAAATGCCCAAAACCATTTTATACTTTTTTGCATCAAATATCAAAAATACCATAAACGAAATCCATGCCCTAATCGTATTGATGATCGAAGTTTCCAAGGTTCTCGTGTCTCGCTGCGATACCTTTTTCTACTCGATGGAGCAGTTCAATGCAATTTCGCGACAACATCTAATGCTTTTTTTTTCTTTTGGAAACATAATATAAGTTATCATTGCTATTGCTATTATCACTTTCAGAAAAAATAAAGTTTTCGCCAGGAATTAAATTTGGATATAATTTTCTACTGTATCGTGAAGCATGTCTCAAAAAATTATCATAATTGTCAAACGCGAAACCTGTACACTGTTTATTTGATAATATCGTGTTTCCGGCACAAAAACTTTCTACAGGCTACTAGCATAGTCGTAGATGACTGGCACGGTCCATTAACAATATTCGCTGTTTATTGTCCCCCCGTTATCAAATAGAAAAAAGGCACAATTCTTAAGCACGCTTGGACATCGTTTGAACATCCTAATGCCGAAACCAGGTAAGCCTTCAGAATATCTTCGATGAAACTGACCCATCAGCTTATTACCAGTTATGTCAAGAATAAATAACGTCCTTATGCTATTTGGAGAGGTATCAGAATATTGTTTACTATAAATTTTGTTGAAGAAGCTTCCTGAATTTTATTAAATAAAAATCATAATATAGCTGCGGGATCTCTTACTATGGATCCAACATGGATGTCCTTACTAAAAAAGGAGGTGGAGCTACATAAATTTCATATATCATAATAGATCACAATCCAATCAATAGAGATATTGACAGCGGAAATTCTGAATTCGTGAATTCACGGCACTGAAAATAAAATAAAAATACAAAAACTCTCCGAATTTTCATATTTTGAGATATAACTCCAGAAGAAATATGTTTTGTATGACATAAACGCGATTTTCCACTTGTAGTTTAACTCCCGATTGAAATTGCGCGAGAACGAAGAAATCGCCCCAATTTTTATATTTCTAGACTGGTCAGTCGATGTTCCTCGCTACTAAGAGCTGCTCAAAAAAAGCCAAAGCTCACGAAATGTAGAAAAACCTCCGATCATTCATATTTCATATTTTGGTTAATAAATTCGGCATGATAATTCCTTGGGGTTTTGTTCTCTTCGAGGTAGATATATTAGCACTGTTCAACCAGATTACTCTGTTTTGTTGAAAAAATGTATTCTGACATGTAATTCGTAGGTATTTTTTTTTTCATAAAGAGAATCCTTAAATTTTGTTGTACATTTGATGATTTTATCAATAACGACAATAACATAATCGGCAGGTTTATAAGTCCATAAAAATATGGCCTCTCGATTGGTATTAGAATTTTTTGAATGCATATTGTACTTTTTTAATTATTTCAAATTTCTGGAGATATGTGCACAATCCAACTATTTTCCTGAAATAATTCATAACTTTTTGGTTTCTGAATATTTTACCATGGAGTTTTCAAGTATCCTCAGGTATGGAAACGATTGTATGCCGTGGAGAATGCACTATATTATTACAGGAAAAAAGGAAAGAACCGGTGAACTCTGATATATGATCAGTGAGCGGCGGCTGGCAGTCTTACGGCGCTGCTCCAAAACACGCGCATGAAACCTGTTCTGAAATCATGATACTATTTCTTTTTTTTTCACGTGGCCGTCTGCTTGCCGTCAGCGTTGTTCTATCTGTTTCAAATGTAATATGTATGTTACAATCGGCATGTCATGTTACAGTGTTACTACATCTGATAAAATGTTCCTAATATGTTACATTTTGTAGCGGGCAAAAAAGACATTTCTGAAGAAGAATATTTCAGGTAAAATTTGAACCTGTTCAGTTATTTGACAAAGTTTTTGTTTACTTTTTCGTTTTTATTGCCTATTGGGAACGATTGTATGAAGACGAAGGTTTTCATGAAATAAGCGTGGACGAGTTGAGAAACCTTTTCTCTATAATGAGTAATGATTTTTTTTATACTTTCGTGATTTCCACTGCACGGAAAATGAAAATCACATGTTTCGAGATAATGGTAAATAACTGAACATTTTCGGCCACATTTGCCTAGTATTCTCCGACAAACCGACATATTTGAGTCAATAAAATAAGTGCGAATTTACACGATCCAATAAATTGGTCAATTTTGTGACCTTGAATTTTATTGATAGGTGTAAACAGAAAATTGTCGTCAATTTGAACTTGACCAATAAATTGATGAGTTTAGAATCGGTTCTAATTTTTTATCAATTTTTAGTGACAATTTGCAGTAACTTTCGGCCATGAATTGGATGCCTGCTAGAACAGAGATTTTCAGGTTATGTTATTATTTACGCGATTTCACATACCCTATCCTAACTGTGAGAAAAATGATTGTGCGAAAAAAAAACATAATTTACGTTGCATTACATTCGCAGCAATGTGCATTGCTGAATATAAATGACAGAGATGTAGAAGATGGTGGATTAGAGCTTGGATTGAGAAAAGGGGGAGAGGAAACTTGACATTAGTTCACGAAAAATTCCTGAGTGCAGATCCTAATCAATTCAAACGATATTAAAGAATGGATCAGAGTCGATTCAATAAGCTATTGAATAATATTCTGAACTTTTTTTATAGTTGAACCATTTCTTGTCAGTATGTTGGTATTCCTGAGTAAAAACTGTTGCCAAAATTGACCAATAAATTGTCAGGTGTAAATATAACCCATATTGGTCAATTTTATTGTTTAATTCATTGATCAATTTCATTGGATCGTGTAAATTCGCACTAAGAACGTTTTGGGTCCATTTCAGCCCGAATTTTGAGTCGTGCTCGGATCAAATATCAAAGAAAAGGTTATTTGCTAGTTAACCAAAACGATACATGAAAATATATTCTTTAGAGACATGAAAATTACGAATTTTATATATATACATACATATATATATATATATATATATATATATATATATATATATATATATATATATATATATATATATATTGTAACATAATGATAATTTGCAAATATATATTGTTGTAATATAATGAAGATTGCTAATAATTTTCCGCTATTCTTTGTGAGCCAAATTGTTATGATATAGATAATTATTTGTGCCCTGTATAATATATTTTGCAATGTAATAATAATTGCTAGCTACGTCACTGTTCTCTCGTCACGTTGCTGCCAATTGTTATCAATTTCCTTACCACAGCTGAGCTCAGTTGGTACGCCCCTTGTCTCAGATAGCCGGTTCAGGCAATTGAGCCACTAGCCCCTGCTTGATATGTCAAATTTATATTTATTCAATGGTCATAAGTATGATTGTTGATCATTGTGGAAAACAAACGACAAAGTATCAAAAAGCAATTATTTCCTTTATTCAGGAAAACTTAATTTTACCTGGCCTACGAAAGATAACTTACTCTAAAGTGAATCTACAAATATTCATGGATAATCATGAGAAAAGTTCATTGGTAAAATTTACACAGCGTCACTTTTACCTTGAAAGTGAAAATTTCTTTAATAGTTCGTAATCAATTGAAATAAAGTTCTTCCGATGGAATATGCGTTATTAGTGAAATTGTTCAGTTCGGAATGTGCACTATGGAAGGTTTATACCTGTCTGGAACTGTCGCTGTTCAATAAACCCAGGATTTGGATTCCCTTTCACTCCAATGCTATCAGGAACTCCAATACCAAATAGAAAAGGACCATACAAATTCAGCAATCAGCCTTGGATACTTGTATACGGTGTACAAATAAGATAATCTTGGTTTCCACTTATGATGTGGAAATTATTTGTTGTTACCTGGATACCATTTTTGTTCCTTTCCTCTGATTTGAATTTTTGAATTCGCGCACTATATTGTCACATTTTCACTCTTTATGGTTATGTGTCATAACTTATACATAAAACTATTTTTCATTTCTCATTAACTATGTACAAATTTCAATACTAATTGCCTCTGACACTTTCCCGCTCTTATTCTCTTACAATTTCAAATTCTACATGTGACCATCTGTTCCCTGATTGGCTATTGTCATCAAGAAGTTTGCTGTTCTACCATTGGCTACTTTTAGTTAGCTACAATTTCATATACTGTATGTTTCAAATTCATAAATTTGTAGATCACATTTTATTCAGGAAAATTTTGTAAATCTAGACTTTTTGTTGTCTTTTGAAGAATTATGGGTTGTAATCATTCTGACAGTGTATGAAATTGATTGTGTTATATAATTTGGACATTTTTATCTATTCATATCATACATAGGCTTATAAAGGAAATAGAACTTCTAAAATTATGTAAAAACAATATCTTGAAACTAATAGCTAATCAATAATTATTCTTTTTTGTGGGTTTTTTCTTTTTAAAATATCTAACTGGTTTTTCATAACATAACAACATTCCTAAATTTATATTCAATAATTTTCTACCAGTTAGAAAATTTTGAATATCAATTTCTTTATTTACAGTTATTGAATCTACTTTAACTAATACAATTTTTTAATTTCCAGGAAACTACCAATGCTGGATTCTCCACCAGTTCAAGAAAAAACAAGTTTTTCAACGATAACTATTATTTACAACTACTAGTACTACGTTCTTTTGTTCCAGAAAAACTTGACTTCAGACATCTGTACAGATCAAGAGAGAAAACTTTTCAAGATATCTTCATATATGACATTTTATATTTTATGATTATCTTTATATTGATATATAATTTTTTTATTATTAATTTGATTTTACAATTACTGGTACTGATTTTCAATTATCTGTTTTATTATTTACTCTTTCGCTTTTTCTTTATTCGCACATAATTAACATATTATATTCATTTATAATTCATTAATATACCTTTATTTTAATTATTAATATACTTCATATTATTTATCAATATACCTTTATCATCATCATCATCATCATCATATTTCTTATAATATACTTCTTTAGTATTATTATATTATCATTTCCACTTTCATTTCTCACATACATTCATTTTATACACAAAATATTTTTATCTTCATTTCTTTTCATTTTTCTTCAAAATTCACCTTATTTATTATCCATTTCTATATTTTTCCTTCTTCATAATCTATATTGTTTTATATTTGTAAACATTTTCAATATTGTTTTTCACTTTACTTTATCTAACTAACCTGTACCAATAATTTATCAACTTTTCTTTTTTTTTTTTTTTTTTTTTTTTTTTTTCCTTTTTTTTTTTTTCTTTATTTTTTTTACTTTTCTTTTTTTTGTTTCATTGTTTTTTCATCTTTTATTCAAATGTTTCTGAAATCCTAACTATCTATCAAACAATTTTTTTAACTTTTTTCCTTTTTTATTCCCTAACTTGCCTATTGAATTTGTTAAGCTCCAATTTATTATTCCCTAAATGTTCATTTTTATCATTTGACTCTCCTTCTATGGAATCTTGCTTGTTTTGTAACTGCAAGCCTATATTTCATTTCACAAATTTTCAATAGAAATTTCATGTTTACATTTTCAACTATTTCTTCTTTCTATTTGCTCTTTCATTTCATTTTTCATATTTCCCATATTTTCATTCATTCTTACTGAATTTTCATTCATATCATTTTTCATACTTGCTATATTTTCATTCATTTTCTCTGTTTGTTCTGAGTTCTTTTTTGACTTTTCATTCATTCTACTTTCCATACCTGCCATATTTTCATTCATATCATTTTTCAATTCATTTCTCATACTTGCTGAATTTTTATCCATTTTCTCATCCATTCTTGCTAAATTTTCATTATTCATTCTTTCCATTTTTTCTAATATTTTTTCTAACATTTTATAATTCTCCATTCCTGTACTTTCACTTTTTATTTCTATCTCTCTCACTTTACTACTCTCTCCTTGTTCCTGATCGCCTCTCTCTCTATCTTCTGCACCTTCTTCCAAGCCAACTTTCTTACCATCTCTCAAATCCATTTTTTATTCACCAATATTTAGCCTTACACGTTGAAATGCCAATTGCTAAAGTTCGCCCAGTGTTACGATAAATATCAAGAAATAATATATTGCCCTTACTTTGCCTTGAAATGATATATTGCCTTTATTAGCCCTTACTTGCCACCACGTTGCGGTAAATATTAAGAAATAATATATTTCCCTTACTTGCCTTGAAATGATATATTGCCTTTATTTGCCCTTACTTGCCACTACGTTGCGGTAAATATTGAGGAATAATATATTTCCCTTACTTGCCCTTACGTTGCGGCGCCAATTATAATATAATGATAATTTGCAAATATATATTGTTGTTATATAATGAAGATTGCTAATAATTTTCCGCTATTCTTTGTGAGCCAAATTGTTATGATATAGATAATTATTTGTGCCCTGTATAATATATTTTGCAATGTGATAATAATTGCTAGCTACGTCACTGTTCTCTCGTCACGTTGCTGCCAATTTTTATCATTTTCCTTACCACAGCTAAGCTCAGTTGGTACGCCCCTTGTCTCAGATAGCCGGTTCAGGCAATTGAGCCACTAGCCCCTGCTTGATATGTCAAATTTCTATTTATTCAATGGTCATAAGTATGATTGTTGATCATTGTAGAAAACAAACGACAAAGTATCAAAAAGCAATTATTTCCTTTATTCAGGAAAACTTAATTTTACCTGGCCTACGAAAGATAATTACTCTAAGGTGAATCTACAAATATTCATGGATAATCATGAGAAAAGTTCATTGGTAAAATTTACACAACGTCACTTTTACCTTGAAAGTGAAAATTTCTTTAATAGTTCGTAATCAATTGAAATAAAGTTCTTCCGATGGAATATGCGTTATTAGTTAAATTGTTCAGTTCGGAATGTGCACTATGGAAGGTTTATACCTGTCTGGAACTGTCGCTGTTCAATACACCCAGGATTTGAATTCCCTTTCACTCCAATGCTATCAGGAACTCCAATACCAAATAGAAAAGGACCATACAAATCAGCAATCAGCCTTGGATACCTGTATACGGTGTACAAATAAGGTAATCTTGGTTTCCACTTATAATGTGGAAATTATTCCATTTCTCTTTCTCCCAAAAATATAACGTGGCATTCCTTTTAAATTTATTTTCGATCTCCCTGTGGCTTTGTTTGTTGTTACCTGGATACCATTTTTGTTCCTTCCCTCTGATTCGAATTTTTGAATTCGCGCACTATATTGTCACATTTTCACTGTTTATGGTTATGTGTTATAACTTATACATAAAACTATTTTTCCATTCTTATTAACTATGTACAAATTTCAATACTAATTGCCTCTGACACTTTCCCGCTCTTATTCTCTTACAATTTCAAATTCTACATGTGACCATCTGTTCCCTGATTGGCTATTGTCATCAAGAAGTTTGCTGTTCTACCATTGGCTACTTTTAGTTAGCTACAATTTCATATACTGTATGTTTCAAATTTATAAATTTGTAGATCACATTTCATTCAGGAAAATTTTGTTAATCTAGACTTTTTGTTGTCTTTTGAAGAATTATGGGTTGTAATCATTCTGACAGTGTATGAAATTGATTGTGTTATATAATTTGGACATTTTCATCTATTCATATCATACATAGGCTTATAAAGGAAATAGAACTTCTAAAATTATGTAAAAACAATCTCTTGAAACTAATAGCTAATCAATAATTATTCTTTTTTGTGGGTTTTTTCTTTTTAAAATATCCAACTGGTTTTTCATAACATAAAAATATATATATATATATATATATATAATATATATATATATATATATATATATATATATATATATATATATATATATAGATATATATAATGTGTTGAGATAATTTTTTGGGTTTCTGTCCACGTTCTGTGTTCTTAGTCCTCCGATTTCACGACGTTTCGGAAAATTCACATTTGACGCATACTGATTTTGTAGAGAAAATCACGGGCTACAACTCTTGTTCCTAACATGTTTCTGTATATCCAGTAATTCATGAGTAACGGCTAAAAATAAGAAGATTCAAAAAGTATCAGAATTTTTTTTCAGGGCATGGCATGGTTATTAATTGCTTGATAGATACTCCAAACATTTGACTGCCCGAATCCAGAATTTCAGCTATGTTGTAGTTTTTTTGTCTATTTATTGGACCATCATGTTATTGAACATCCTGTGAATTTCTGCAGTGCATATCAGATTCTGACAAACAATTATCAAAATAACCTGAAAACTCTAAGGCCCAGTTTCACCAAACAGCTCTTGATCTCAGATTGATTAAACTCCGATTGATAGTCAGCGTTAACAGTGTTTTCGTTACCATAACAACCGTTCGAAATGATCGCGATTAACCAAATGCGATTGTCGTCAAACACTTGGCAACATTGTGAACAAACAGTTATAATTTCGTGCGTAGCAGGATGACACCTTGGCGTATTATGTCAGTCACATATCAGGTGTCATTCATTCAAACAGTTCGGCAGTTTGTCATGCGTGTATACAAGTGAATTTGCCGAAAATGTCGAGTGGTGTGAGTCGAAATGTCATGGAAACTTGCAGGTTAAAGAGATGACCATCTTTTTACTTTTTGAATAACAATGACGATTTCAATCTCTTCACTTTATCTTATGTGCAACAGATTCATAATTAAGTTTATAAATATAAATAATGACTTTTTATTTTTACTTTTCCATGTTAGTAACAAAATTTCATTTATTCTTGAATGTAAATTATGTTTTCTCGATGACTATATGAGTAAAAGATTACATTTATTTTGAACGATAATACGAGTTCCTATTTGAAGTTTGTTATATCAAAGTAGCTTTTATTTCGAACCTTATTTCACAAAAACACATACTTGAAAAATATATTAGTAACTTTATCAATTGTTCCTTTTCATTAACAAATTAACTCTTTTACAAATCTTAATATTCATTCAAACATATTAATAATTACTTTCACTGAATTTCATATTTCATCTATAGCAGATGTCCTGAAAATAATGCGTTTTATTACTTTGTTTGTATATTTTATAGTTCTGCTGAGCCATTTTTTTCGAATAGTGGCTTCTTAATCGTCTTCTTCGACGTGATCTTCACAATCTTTTCATGCTTCACTCATCAATTTTCGTGTTCCTCAGCCAGCCTGATTAAACATATTATTTGCTTTGTATTATAGAATGCCATAATTTCAATTTCAGGTCGGACAAAACCTGTAAAGTATTGGGAACAATATGTAACATTCAAAACGAAAATAAAATTCACTTTCGCCTGCAGTCTATTTGTTCTCATTGATCCCAGTAGTGCAGCTTTGAAAGTCGGAATTTTTCTCAATGCATTGTGCAAATTGAAATTTTTTCTCGGATCTATCGAGATGACGAATCTCATCATCATATCATCAAGGCAATCTCAGTCGAAATGAATTTTAACGAAATGTCACATTATTCAATCTGAAGTTATAATCCTTCCTAAAATGGACGATTTGTGCTAACATGCGATAAGTCGATTTAATCGCGTTTTGGGGTGTGAAACGTTCATTACATATCGTGATTCGAGACCTTAGTTAGAGCAATCGAGATTCAAAGCTTTTGGTGAAACTGGGACCAAAAGCTTTAATCTCGATTTAGTTATTAAGTAAGGCCTCAGATCACGATTAATGTAATGTAGCGTTTTACCACACTCTAAAGCGCGATTAAATCGACTAATCGCGATTTAGCACGAATCGTCCATTTCAGGAGGATTATAACTTCAAGTTGAGATTAATGTGACATTTCGTTAAAATGTCATTTCGACAAGTGTATGATCTTGCCTTTGGAGATGATAGTGATGATGAATTTGTGGCTCGTCATCCTCGATAGATCCGAGGAAAAGATAATTTCCAATATTTGCACAATGCAGATTGTGAGAAAAGATTCCGACTTTCAAAAGAAGCTGCACTTCAAATACTGGGATCAATTGAGGAACAAATATAATTTGCAAACGAAAAGTGAGTTTTATTATTTTATTTTCGTTTTGAATTGGTTACTGATATTGTTCATCAATACTTTACAAGGTTTTTGTCCGACCTGAAGATTATTGAAAATGTTATGGCATTCCTATAATAGCAAAGCAAATGCTAATATGTTTAATCAAGGCTGGTGAGGCTAGAGCGACAACGCAGGAAAATTGGAAGTGTCATAGTGAAAGAACATGAAAAAGAGATTGTGGAAGATCCACGTCCAGAAGTGAGGCAGGATCAATAGCAGTTAATAAGAAGCCACTATTCAGATAAAAAAATTTGGCTTCATGGTCAAGAACTATGAAAAATATACAAACAAAGTAATAATAATAACGTTCATTATTTTCAAGGAACATCTGCTTATAGTATTGAAAATTATGAAATTCAGTGCAAAGAATAATTTATTAATATGTTTGAATGAAATATTAAGTATTTGTAAAAGAGTTAAATTTGTTAATGAAAAGGAACAAGTGATAAAGTTACTAATATAGTTTTTTTTCAATATGTGTGGTTTTGTGAAATAAGGTTCAGATAATAAAAGCTACTTTGATTGTATAACAAAACTCAACAAATAGGAACTCGGTTATTATCGTTCAAAAATTAAATGTAAATCTTTTTCACATACATATAGTCATCAGAGAAAATTATTAATTTACATTCAAAAATTAAATGAAAATTTTGTTCACTAACATGGGAAAAGTAATAAAATAAAAAGTCATTATTTTATATTTATAAACTTGAATTATGAATCTGGTTCGCTAACATATAGATAAAAGTGAAGAGATCTGAAATCAGTCATTGTTATTCAAAAAGTAAATGAAGATTGGGTTCCTATCTTCTTTAACTTCTGCAAGTTTCCATCGACATTTCGACTCACACCACTCGACATTTTCGGCAAATTCACATTTGTATACATCGGTACACATGACAAACTGCCGAACTTGGTTATGTTTGAATGAATGACACCTGATATGTGACTGACGACAATAGCGCCAAGGGTGGTCATCCCTGCTTATACGACACAGAATACTATATAACTGTTTGTTCACAATGTTGCCAAGTGGTTTGACGACTTAATCGCGATTTGGTTAATCGCGATCATCTTCGAACGGGTTGTTGCATGGTGAAACAGAAAACACTGTTAAGCCTGCTTGACTAACAATCGGAGTTTAATCAATCTGAGATTAAGAGCTGTTTGGTGAAACTGGGCCTAAGAGAGACCATGACACCAAAAGTCGAGCTTTGGGCGCGCTCCTAGTAACGCCACACAGCAATTCTTCTACTAGGATCCGAATGCTGCCTCACACCAACTTCAGACGAACCATGAAGAAATACAAACCTGGTTGAACAATTTTCATTCCAAAGCAAATGAATCAAAATCCACCCAAGTAACATTCACCAACAGGAAAGGTAAATAACCACCAATTACAACAACAGGAGGATGTTTAGTACCTTGGTTCACATGTTGACCGGAACCTGAACTGGATAAAATACATCTTCACAAAAACGAAGCAATTGGGACTCAGGCTACGAAAATTATACTTGCTCCTAGGACGTGAGTTGCAGCTAGCGCTACAGAATGAAGTTATGGTATACAAAGTGGTCCTGAGGCCAACCTGGAGTTATGGAATACAACGGTGGGGAACTGCATCGAACTCAAATAGAGATCCTGGAGGGGTTCTAGTCAAAACCTGTGGAACCGCATGATTACAATTCCATTTTTTCTGCAAAAACCGATAGTACGGTAAAAATTAATAACTGTATCAGATTGTGTGAATGCTCTATCGAATTTGTCAATTACATAGAACGTTACTTAAATTTATACATGAATCAGAACAATATTTTCCACGATGTCATTTTGAACAACGTTGAAGACAATATTCAGTCCGTAAGGTTCAAAATTAATCAACAAATAACCAATTTATGTCTGAATATGCTTTTTGATATGGGTATACTTTCGCATTTTCAACTTTCTCAACGTGCATGGATTCACTGGGGACACGAAATATTTTGACTGCTAAAATATTTTATATTACTTGATGCTTGTAATTGATTTATATATATATATATATATATATGTTATATATATATATATATATATATATATATATATATATATAACACAATTCACAAAATTTCATTGAGTATGTATTTAACTGTAAGATACTTACACCAGAAGGATTAGTGGAAAAGTTACATCTTCGTATTCTCTCAGAATGGGGGAAGATACAGCCTCACTTGTGCTCTGAAACCGTACTCAATTTCAACCGAAAAGGTCTTCATTTGGGGTAGCGACAATTTCCTGACCCTCTTTCTTAGTTTGAAACTAGTATCTAAAATAGCTCTTCTAGTATTGGACGACGTTTTCACAAGAAAGACGATCGGAATTTCTGGTCCCAAACATTCTTGAATATAAAACTTGTAAAATTTACTGAATATCACATTGTTAAAATCGCAAGGATAATCTAGCCAGAGGCTGTTGTTAATCATTGAATCATCAGTAGTTTCACTGGAAGTCAAATTCGAGTCTTCCTGTCTGCAAGTCATACACATCCATTCTGGAAAGGTGTCTTTATCTGTTATTCTGATCAAATGACGTACTTCTGGTGAGTTTTCGGTGGTTCCGATAGCATATCTGAAAAAAACAATATAAATTATATAATTATTTTTGAATATTTTTGTATTTCAATATCTTTGTGATCGATTAATTTATGAAAAATGTGTTGAATTTTTTCACTATAAGAATTATGAATTCCTTACTGAGTACGGTTTTCGTGAAAATAATTCATTACATTATGATATTGAATAGAACTCTGCACAGTGAACTTTAGCAGAAAAAAACTCTGCACGTACCGAATGGGTGACTTTCGTTCAATCGAACTTTTGTGGACATGTAGGAAAAAGCGTTTGATAAAGACGTAATTTACTTATCCAGTGCTGACTCTTCATATGTGAGTATTATTGATTCCCATGTCTCCCAAATCAAGCAATTATGTGTTCTAACAGTGTGCATCTGGTTATAATTTTGGTGTACCCTGAATAATATATAGAAAAGCAGATGCAATCATTGTGAAGAGTTTCACAGTAAAGTAAATCATCAAAAATAATATATTCATTTTGAGAATTGTTTTTGGAAAAAATTATTGTTAATGCCTTAAAGAACAAGATGCAAATCGACCCTTAACTCTTCAAATTTATCCAAGCTTTCGAAATATTTAGTTCCATCATAAGGAAAATACAAATAGTAATACATATTCAAGTTCGAACATTATGTTACTTACAACTTTTTGAGGTTGGTTTCGATGATGTTAAATATATTCATCTAAGATGGTGATACAAAAGAAAAAAAATTAGATCAAGAAAAAAAACGAAGGTTCAAAGTTAATAAAAACACATTAACATTGTTTGAAATTTATATGAATATAAATGTGTACTCTATGTGATGTGACAAGTGAAACTGCCAGGTTAGGAATGATTCCCGCAGTTATATTGAATCCAACGACACCTGACGGGTGTCACTTGAAAATAATTACAGTGGTGCCAACTGTTAGATTAGTACCAACTGATGTTACCAGATGGCGGTAAAGACAATAAATAAGAGTAGATGTCAGTCAGATGGTAAATATCTGTTTTTTTATTGATGCAATGTTCTCTTTGATGTATGTGACTCTGTCGCTAGCACTTTTACTGAATCGGAATTCATCTGGTGGCAAATTCACATTCACATTTTCAGGATGCAATCTGCGGTCACTTTGATAGAAATTATTTTGTTTGATAATGATCTTTGCGTTTGACCAATATATTGTTTATTAAAACCATGACAAGGAATACTATAATTTACATTTGACATTGAAGTAACTTTGAATACAATTATCTGTTTATAGAACTGTTTTATATATATTTTAAATTTTTTAGGGGTGTGAAATAATCTCTTATATATGATAATGAAGTGAAGAAAGGATGAGTAGGGGTAGTGTTAGTTTCATTGTTCAATAACTCGAACATTGTCTCAAACAACAATGAAACTAACACTACCCTCACTCACTTTTTTCACTTCATACCACACTAAAGAAACACTCACAAACTTCCAGATTATTTTACAACTCGGAATTTTAAATATCATATAAACAGTTCTAACAATCACATCAATTCATTTCTAAAGTTAAAGATAAAACTATTACTTTCAATGTCAAATGTAATTTATAATATTCCTTATCGTGGTTGTAATAAACAATATGTTAGTCAAACGCAAAGATTAATAGAATAATTTCTCTTAAAAGTGACTGCAGATTGCATCTTGAAAAATGTGCTCTGGCAGAACATCTGAATAAATTTGACCACCAGATGAATTACGATTCAGTGAAACTGCTAGCGACAGAGTCACATAATCAAACAAACATTCTCAGAAATGGCTTAATTTCCAAAAAAAAACAGATGTTAATCATTTGACTGAAATTTTTCAGCCAGTATTTCCCTTTTATATTGTTTTCAACTGAAATCAGTCAGTGGTTTTTGGGATGATTTTTTTGTGAATCATTAATAATTCTCCAGGTTGCTTTGGTGTGAGAATAATGACTAATTCATCATGATATTTTATATTCACAGATTTTACTTTCCCACACATTTCACTGTAGTTGCTGTCATTCTTTGCTCGCTTATTAAACAGTGACAACCTATTTTCTGAGTACTCTATCAAGCAGCAGTTTGCCGAACAAGAGAGACGACTGTTGGAAGAAAAACGGGTTGAGGAGGAACGACGGCAGGGGGAAAAACAAGAGGAGGAGAAACGACGGCAGAGAGAGAAACAAAAAAAAAGGGAAACGACGACAAAAAGAAAAGGCGAAGGTACGACGACAAATAAAAAAACAAGAGAAAAGGAACAAGACAGAAAAAAAAAAGGAGGTTTGTCGACAAAAAGAGAGGAACGTCAAGAAATAAGAAAAACAAGTAGAAAATGATCGGTTGCAAATGCAGTTTGGAAAAATTCTGGAAGAACAAAATAAATAAGAACATAAAATATTTTTGAGCGAATTATTCCAGAAACCTAGGGGCGAATAGCAGAACTGAAGTCAGGAAGCAAAGGAAGAAGGGTGAGCTGTATAGGACACATTTGAAAACACTGGTGCAGAAATTATGTGGAAATCTGAGTTTGAAGCAGGCGTGCAGAGACAAGTCCAGTTACTACCCAGATGCCCCAGAGGAGTTCAAAAAGCTGTTGACGTGCAGATATTATTGATGTATTGAGAAATGGGTTCAAAATTCTGTTCGTTACCTGGAAGAACCACTCCAGGAAACGAAACTAAGCGTCAGTATACCACATATGTCATAATATTGGAAGAACCGAATTTCCGGAATAACAGCAGTGCGATAACCAATCAGAAAAAAACTGTTTCAGATATGGAAGGAGCGCACATTTTCAGAGAGAATGCGGTTGTCACAACGTTTTTCATCACCTTGGAGGATATTCCCTACGTTTCTACTCACCGACGAGGATCGAATCATCTAGCGAGTATTGAGGCGGATACCAAAAAAGCGAAGCTTCCAGGATCATCCAAGTCAACAAGGTCAGAAGAACTACTAATAATCCTTTCATCAGAGAAAAGATAAACCAGTACCATTCCAATATCGATGTCTCATCCTAGAGTGTCTGTATAATATCAGAGAGCTAGAAACCATAAGGAGTCGTGACACAGGTGAACGAAACTATTAATGGACTCCTTGAACAGGTATGGGAGACAGCTGATGGAGGTCGCAATTTCCCAATTCGTTTTGCTCACGAAAAAAATAAGTGAAGGGAATTCATGAGGGAAAATCAGGAGGACATCTGTGAGACAATAAAACTGCGGATATGATCAGGCAGAGGTTCTACTGGAGATAACGTGAGTGGAGGTTCTACTGGGTACAATGTCGAGATGATGTGAAAATGGTGCAGAAGATGTCCAGAGTCGGAGCTTCCAAAATCTCAGAACAAGGAATGAATGAGAAATACAGCGGATTGCCATTTATGTAGCTGAATTATTTCCTCTGGCGGATGATGGTAACAAATACATACCATGGACTATTTCAGCAATGGGTAGAGGCCTATGTCATTCCAGACCAAGAGACAACCACAACAGCAAGATCATCGGTAGGCAACATGTTCTCAGGTTTTGGGGTACCGATAGAGTTACATTCCAACCAATGGAAAGAATTCGGAGTAAAATTATTGAAGAATGTTTGGGAGCTGATGGGTGTCAGTAGAACTAGGACTACTACACTCCACCCCTAGTTAGATGGTATAGTTGGAGGATTCAACCAACCTATGGAACAACATCTCTCCAAGGTTGTGGAAAAACATGAAGATGACTGGGGCAGATACCGTCCACTATTTATGATGACATACCGAGCAGTTATTCATGATTCAACCAAGCTTAACCCTGCTAGCATTAACTTCGAAAAATAACTTTGATTAACCTGTGACCAGGTGTTCGTATCACTGAGCAAACCAATAAGTGGAGGTGCAGAAATATGCAAACAAACTGAGGGACAGCGTGTTGAAAATCCACGACACAGCTTCGAAGAAGCTGCTATTGACGAAGTAACAGGATGAAAGTTTTGATTTGATAGTTCATTCAGAAGGGATCAAAGAGGGTGGCCAGGTTTGGCTGTACAAATCACGTAGGAAGAAAGGTATATTTTACTAATTAAACACCGTTTTGGGAAGGACTATACAAGTTGAAGAAGATCAACGACATGGTTTACATAAGACTGGGATGAAAGTTGTTTATCTGGAAAGATTGAAGAACTCGCGGATCCCAAGAACTGACTGATTGGTGTCTTGTCGAACAATCGAGAATTGTTCACTGACTCGAAAAACAGCCGACGAGAATTTTATGGCCAGTTATGCACCTGAGCCACCCAGGATTCCTGGTATCGGGGCAGCGATGAGATGCTGACACGGATTCTTATCTATTTCTCTGAATTATGCAGAAATGCAAAAGGGTTGTGATAATTGTTATTCCAATTCAGTCTTGATGAACCATTCACATTGTTTAGGCGCATTTTACATATTCTCTGTCTTTTCAATTTTGGAAATAAAAACTTTTCAAAAACAGTTTTCGGCGTTCAAGGTATTCAAGTGGCCCAGTCGGTAAGATATTTCGTAGATACCATGCGGAAAATCTGTGAGTTTCAACTCTTAAACGGGATATTCGAACTTCATATACAGTGTATCTCCCAAGATCCCATCCAAGATACTTGAAGGATTACGTAGGGTTCCGGACATCGCAATGAATTTTCTTTAGTTCATGCCAGACTCGCTTCATCCAGTGATTCCTTCAGCTAACACACTCAAGATTTAGTATCAATTTCTTCTTGTGATTTCTTCTGTAGAATTTTTTGATAGTATGAGAATTACCAATACAGAATAAAAAATGCTTCCTCCAGCTTAAATATTCATAATCTATCAATAATTCCAAACTTTGATGTAAACTACAATAAATTTCATCGATTAATTAGTGCTTCTGAATCTATTTCAAACCATTATTGGGATAGAACAGATGTAACGAATTTTTCATAATACACTTCTATTGAACGGAATTATGAATAAGCTTGAAAGAAGTGCTGAAGAAGTTGTCGCCATATATGGTATCGAAAGTTGGGCCGATATCGAATCAGCCTACACAAAATTTTGGGATCAAAGAGACGAAAATTTTTGAATCAGGATTTATATGATTAAGACAGAAGCCAAATAAATTTCCATTAGTTTCATGAAAAGGTTTTAATTTATTGAATACAATTTGCAATTATATCGCCTAAATAAAGAGGAAGGTCACTGCAAAAGTCTTCGAAAAACAGGCTCTCAAAACATTTCAAGCCGGTTTGAGAGAGCCACTTGGCAGAATTATACGTGCTATGATACACTTCACGATCCCTAAATTTATAATTGAAGAAGAATATCAAATATTCTCAACTCTCATACCAACATTTCCAAAAAATTTCATTTAACGACTTCGTCATCAAAATTCAGACTGAATTGCTTCACAGCAACAATCCCAATTTCCTAGAGGTCCAATACATTTACCAAGACATCCAAACCCACCTACCCAAAGATTTCCTTCAAAACCCCGAAATGTATGGAAACCACCCCAAAATATTTCCCAAAACACATCCACACCGATGAGTGTATCGACTCGAAACACGACACCTCAATTCAGGAACAAAATAATTTCTTCAAAAATAATGGCCAACGACAATATAATTTTAGAAGAATTGTTCAACTCCGAACATTTTATGAACAACTAGAACCTACAACGGAGAGAACCCTACGAACTTTGAATATGATACATCTGACAATACGCACCAAGGAGAATAACCTGAAAATTTTCCAGAGGACCAGACGTGATAGAGAGTTATATGGCAACCGATAAAAAAAAAACTACTTTCTATCCAAATTCGTCATCCCCCCTTTGAAACTTTCAATCGATACTGGTCTTACAAAATCCTCCATAAACCCCGGAATTATTTTCACTTTATTCTCACTCTCTCGTGGTATTACAACTGAAAATAATTTCGAAATATATGATGTTGATGCGACTCCCCAAAATTACATAAAAAAATTTGACATCGACAAATTCATTCGAACCTCCCACATGAACGAAGAAGAAATACGTGGAATACTTCGATTATATAGACAATTTTCCGACATATTTCTTTCAGAAAATCGACCACTGATCTTCACAAACCAAGTGAAACATTGCACAAAGATGAATACCTGTTTTTACGAAGTTGAGAAAAAAGTCAAATCAGAAAGAACAAAGTATTATCGTCCAGCAATTCGCTGGTCACACCGATATGGTTGTCCCAAAAAAAGTAAATGCATCGGAAAAAAGAAGTGGAGAATGGTCGTCGACTACAGAAAGGTCAATAAGGAAACTATCGATAACCGATATCCTCTTCCGAACATAATGGATGTCCTCGATAAACTCGGAAAAATTTAACTACTTCATGATTTTGGACTTGGCCAGCGGATTTCACCAGTTAGAGATGAATACCGAAGATATTTCGAAAACAGCATTGAACGTGGAAAATGGGCACTACGAGTACCTGCGTATGCCTTTTGGCCTGAAGAATGATCCATCAATATTCCAGAGGGCCATGGACAACATTCTTCGAGGCTTCCAGAACGAAATTTGCTTGGTCTATCTCGACGATATTATCGTCTACTTGGCTTCCCTACAAGAGCGTTCCGTTAACCCAACTGATGTATTCCAACACCTGACAGATACCAACTTCAAAATACAACTCGATGAATCAGAGTTCCTCAAGAAAAAAGTGGCATACCTTGGCCATATCGTGACACCAGATGGAGTCAGACCTAATCCGGACAAAATTGCCTCAATAAAAAATAGCCGATCCCCAGAACGACCAAAGAAATCAGAGGTTTCCTTAGCCTTCTTGGTTATTATCGAAAATTCATCAAAGACCTTACCCGCATCACCAAACCTCTAACATTATGCCTGAAGAAAGGCGCCAAAATTGACTGTGAAAGCATACTGAACAATGAACCCATCCTGCAGTATCCAGACTTTTCCAAATACTTTATTTCAACGACAGATGCAAGTAATTTTTCATTAAACCTATCTGAAAACACTATATTTACATGCTTATTTAGCGCCCGCACGGAAATTTTTACGGTGCGCTAGTCATTAGACTGCCTACTTACATGTCAAAATAAAATAATATGTTATTGACAGTTCTCTAGAAATCGCAAAGTTTTTGTATATTTCCATAGCAACAGGGTAAATAACGCTTGTTTTTTATGTACAACAACACAAATTGTACCATAATATTTCAATTAATAAAAATTAAAATACATGTTTTGTTCGTTAATCTTTGAAGATATTTGTTTTTCAACAATCTGTTGTTTTCAGGTAGATATAATGAAAAATATCGTTCATTACACGTCCATAGATGCTTTTCTGTGTGCGATTCCGTGTTCGCTACGAACTGTACGCGAAAATACTATTTCGATTCCTAATGAAATATACATCCCTCACAAAAGACAAACCAGTGGACACTCAACCAGTCAGAGCAATATTATAGTACAATAGTGAAAGAATTGTTGGCAATAGTATGGGTTAATATTTCCGGCCATACCTGAACGCCGAAAACTCAAGATAGTCACCGACCACAAACCCCTAAAATGGCTGATGTCACTCAAAGAACCAAATTCAAGACTAGTCAGATGGCATTTGAACCTTGAAGAGTTCGAATATGATGAGGAATACAAGAAAAGAAAAAATAACACCAATGTGGATGCACTTGATGAACTTTTCCAATACATAGAGAAATTAAATCAATCATTAGCTGGACCTAGCAATCGGAATTCGATAACTGATAACAATGAATACAACCTCTCCATCATAGGAAATGCAAGTAAACCACCCCATAATGATGAATGTGATAGAACAACACTCTTCAGAAGACACGTCTCAGAGGAAACCGCCGAAGCTGAAGAGGACGAAGGAAACTCAACAGGAGAAGGAGACACCGGGTTATTCACTATAAATTACCCATCCCTTATCATCATTATTATTGCCTATAGAAAAAAAAAGTTGATTGCAAAAGTTTTGGGGTTATGACTGAATTTTGATGAAATGCTATCATAAATACAGTAGCGTGCAGATTTCGGGGATAACAAAAATTATATTTTTTAAATGTGATCTTTTTTCCTGATTTGAAAGATATAACTAATGTTACCCCTACCTTATACCGTTTTTGAGTTATTAAACGTCGAATATTAATTAGACTAGTTGTTACTGTAAATACCTATCCTATAAAATTAAAATTTTTAAAGTGAGCTATGAAAATGACAACTATATCATGTTTGTTCACTGAAATTTTTTAATGGAATAATCAAAATGGTTTACTACAGTGAGGGAGAAAAAGATCAAATATATACTTGTCATATACAAAACAACAAAAATAAACGTGCAGCAAAAAGTGCAAATGGGGTGTTGTATCCAAATCGTCCAAATCGTAAGAAATATATTTACCAAAAGGTGAACATACCTTCAGTTTCAGTAGAAAATGAGAACCGGAAAAACAGCTAGATATACCACCTATCCATATTAATTCGCGAATAGACTTGTTTTTAAACATTTTATCATTTTTTTGAAAATTCTGAATGTAGTTTAAAAAATGTAGCCAATCGATTGGGTAGAAGTTTTTCTAAAATTCAACGTACTTTGAAAAATAACAACTACAAACCATATAAAATTTTGCCCGTACAAGTTTTAACAGAGACTCGCAAAAGGAAAAACCAACAGATGATTCAAAATTTGAATGAAGATCCTGATTATTTAACTAAAATATTATGGACTACGGCAGGAGTTTTCATTGAGACAAATCGAAGGTCGCGGGAAAAAAGGACAACATAAAAAGATTGGTAAAACGAATAAAGAAAATAGGGAGAAAAACTGTGCGGAATTTTTTTGAATTAAAATTGTTGCCCTATATTTTATGATTATATATTAGGAGGAGTTGCCTATCAAGAAATACTCATCCCAAAAATAGAAAATATTATTTCATGATTTGGATGCAAGATCAAGAAGAACATTTGAATATTGTTTTCCCAATATGGGTAGGAAATAAAAGAAGTTCAAATGGCCACCTATGGATTATTTTCTCTGGGATTACCGAAAGAAATTGGTAATAATAATAATAATATTCAACGACACGATTCGATTGAAATAGAGAATCTGAATTCATAATGAAGCAATTTTAAATGCACTTATAATATAAGAAGACGTTATCAATTATGCATTGACAATAATGGTGGACAACAATTCGACTATTTTTTAATAAAAAAAAACGGGCCTAGTTTCGTAACAATATTAATAACTTGAAAATATGATTTCAAAACCCAGTAAAGCGGACTTTTATTTACAAAGTCAATAGGTACATACTGTACATAATTAAGACCAAAAATGTCCGAAAAAAATATTAATGTTACTTTTTCTACATGTGGCCACTCTAGCAAACCACCATGTGACATTGCAGGGTTATTTACTGGCGAAATGAGATATTTAAACAAAATATTTACACAAGATATTTGACAGCAATATATAAACGCGTTCTTGGCATATTCCTCTCACTCAAATTCGTAATCAATCGAATTAAGAATAATAAATAATTTATTATTGATACAGATCACTTATTCAAGAAAACAATTCCCAAACCAGTACTCACATCATATAATTCTCTTCGTCCCAAGCCAATATCCTTGTTAGTTCAAATGAACCATGTGTCAAAGGCCTCACTCTATTTTTGTGAATTTCACAAACGTGCATGAAGTGTCCGTTTTCCTCATCCTTCACCGGTAGCCGAACAAGAACCTTCGTGCCATTTGTATTGAAAACTGGATGGAATATTGGTTCTGTCCAACCTATGTGTTCCCTCTCAATATGGAACTGCAAAAAATGATATCCATATTCAGTTTGTTTCATCAATTGAATTCATTGGATGTATGTCAATTTTTATTGATCAGAATGAGTCGTATATAAAAAATCAATTCAAAATTGAGTCATGTTTGAAATGTGCAAGAAAATATCATCATTGGCATAACATTTAAACTTAAAGACATTGTCATATAATGAAGCAGCTTCGGATGTTTTTGAATAAATTGAATACATAGTTAGTCTCTTATAGGGTAATTATTGCTTTGCATATTCGGTATTTTCTATGATAATATATTTCATATGAGTGGAATTCCAAACAACATTCCAATATCCCAGTTCACTTCTGAGGATAAATGAATACTCTTCATAATATCGATGAAAATTACGTATAAAAAACTTCATAGAAGTTGAGATTATATTTTTAAAAACATGAATTTGGACCGAAAACTCCTACATTCTTTGATTCCACATTAGCGATAGCTTAAGTTCATAATTATAGGTACCTAAGTAGAATCATTTCACAAGTGAATGTCATAGCTTTAAATTTATTGATAATCAGATGAAGTTTTTGAGGGGCCCCAGTTGTTTAATGAATTTGATTCTTCCTGCAGTGCAATGAGATATGTTTTATTATTAATTTATCTTAAAACTTTCATATCATTATCAAACAGAATATTTTGGAAGAAATATTTCAGAGATGTCATTTATAAAGATAAGAATAATAATGCCTCAAGATTGGATCCCCAGTTATTCTCGAACATTCAATTCCATTGTACTCAACATAGACTTCGGAGTAGCAAGTGAATATCAGTAGATATGCCAAAGTTCGATAACTTCTTCAACAGCTTATGATGTGACACATGATCAAATGATCTACCGAAATCAGTAGAAATAACACTCATTTGATACATCGGTTCCGAAAATTTTGAAAATTCTTGTAATAGGGGAAAGTAGGGAAGGCCTTGGAAGGATTCAACCTCACTATTGTACCCTTTGTTTTCAAATTTTCGGAGTACGGCCGCTTGCTTATTATGTTCCTTACGTAAAACAATATTTCTCGCGAAAACGTGTACCAAGTGCTGCAAAGAATATACTTGAAAAATATAAAATAACGAGTCTCAAGGTAAGTTTATGATATAACTATTTTTTGTTCTTCTCAAGGTAGCAATGGTTTTATCAAATTTCCCGGTCAAATGCTCCCTATTGCTTTTGCTCATATTTATAAACTATAAAATAATGTTGAATTCCAGATGGCAAGAGTCTTTGAAAGATAAACACAAAGGGATATAGATAAGGTTCAAATGAAAATAGAATTCCTGTTAGAGAGGTAGCTAGAAATTTAGTATTACAAGAAGTACACTCATGTCAAGGATAAAAAATATGAAACAAAAAGGTCAGCAAAATGAAGGAATTATTTCAAAATTTTAAAATAAAAATACAACACTCCAGGTACTATTAAACAAAGAGGAAAATGACCTAGTATGTTACATTTAAAAATGCTCAGATTTGCATTGTGGTCTCTCATATCGTCAAATAAGAGAAATTGCTTGTGAATATGCCATATACCATTCATGCAGATGTCCCAAGTCATGGAAAGGTTTAGATTGGCTTTATGGGTTCATGGGTAGACATCCGTATTTATCTCTGGGAAGACCGGAAAGCACGA
The DNA here is from genome assembly GCA_018342105.1 of Gonioctena quinquepunctata. Lineage (NCBI taxonomy): Eukaryota > Metazoa > Arthropoda > Insecta > Coleoptera > Chrysomelidae > Gonioctena > Gonioctena quinquepunctata. The sequence goes on along the minus strand of JAFIRS010005307.1, from coordinate 24,333 downwards.
GCTTGTTAAGATCCACAGGCTTCAACCAAAGAAGGGTTGAAGATTTTCTCAATAATTACATTGGAAGAGCTCACGAAGTACAATTTTACTGGAGCTCAAATTCATAATTTAGAAGAAACTGGTGTAGAAACCGTTCTGAAGCCAGTCAAGATTGTAACCCAAAAGGGCAAAAAACAAGTAGGCCAAGTAGCTTCTGCAGAAAGGGGAGAACTTGTGACTTTCGTAGGCATCATAAATGCTTTGGGAAACTCAGTTACCACCTGTATATATAGTTTCCGAAATTGAGGAATCCTTCAGACTATATCCAAGGTGCACCTGCATCGTCCTTTATGTTGGGTAACAAAACAGGTTGGATGAATAAGGAACTGTTTTTGAAAGTTCTAAAACGTATATATATAATAAAACAAACACGTTGCTCCGAAGAAAATCGGATGGTTAATCATCCTTTCCACACATCATGCGAAGCAATTAAATTGTGCAAAGAGTCAGGAATATCTCTTCTTTCGTTTCCACCGAATGCGGTCATTAGACATCGGCGTTTTCGGTTCATTGAAACTGCCACTTCTGTTGCTTTTGATGATTGGTTGATAACACATCCTGGAGAAATCATAGCAATAAGAGGCATTGGAGATTTAACTGATAAGGCATATATCCGATCATTTACTATGTCGAACATAATTTACTAATTTAAAAAACTGGGAATTTGGCATGTAGATCGTTTGGCATTCACTGCAGAAGACTGTCCCCCAGCTCCATTTTTATTGCTTCAAAAGGTGTGATAAATAGCTCAGAAAAAAAAACAATTCAGGTTGTCCCTGAGGAATGTTTGACTACAAAGACAGATAATAATGCGTCAAATAATATTTTTCAGAAAAATAAGGATGATTCCCGATATTATTCATAGTCATATTCTCCTGAATCAACCATCACTTCCCATCAAGAAGAGGGGAAATATAAGGAAAAACACATCCTTTGAAGCAATTCGGCCTTTCCCGAAGGCCAACCAAGGTGAAAAAAAGGACAATAGAACTTTAGAAGATTACACTTCGACTCCCGAGATGAAGAGTTGAAAAGGGCGCTTGCAGAAAGCGATAGAAAGCTTCTCTAAAGTTATCAGCTGAGAGAAAAAGAAGTAAGAAGCCTCCTGTGGAAAAGATCGATTAGTGAGAAAGAAAATACAACAGAGAGCGTTGCAGTAACTTCACTTGAACTAGTGGATACAGACGATGATGCCTGCTTTGGAGAATTTCCTCCATTAGAAAGTGGATGTCTGGTTAGGCAAGGAGAGGAAATTCGCAACAAAGTCTACTATTGTTTACTACGTTGGTCAAGTTCAGTCAGTTGCTGGAGTTAGTTATGAAGTTGTATTTCTCAGAAGAAAGAGTAATTCAAATACTTTTGTTTTTCTGACGATATTTGTGCGGTTGAAAGAGATGATATTTGAGGTATTTCGCCAAAGGCACAAAATACAGGAACCAAGGAATAAAATTTTACGAAATATCAACGTCACTTTCTGATATGACAACTGTCCCCTACTGATACCTTGCGCCATTCAAAAACATAATGCCATATGTTAAAAAAAGTTATGATCATTCAGGCCATGATTGAGACAGACATGTAATGGTTCACATAGGAGGTCTATGTGATTTTTTAGCTTGATTATAAAACTACTGAAGTGGTTTGCAAAATGTTTCACTTTCGAGAGAGGATGAAGAAAGGGTCTTATGTTATGTTATGTTTCATACCACCCAAAATTCCATTTTGTTTTTTCAATTAACGTAGGTACAGAAGTCAGGAGGATTTTTCTGGGCAAATACGCAAATATTTTTATGTAGGACTTACACTCAGTTGCTACTATACCTTTGATATCTTTTACGTTCTCAACACCTTCCAAATAGGTATTGAATTATTTCTAGTTTCAAGTTACCATTTAATTAGTTCATTTTACGAATTAGATCTTCGCCATAGTAAGATATATATTTATGTGATCCATTGAAATTACATTTTGGAAATCATCAAATCATCCACATATAGAATCGATATTATCAAGATGAGGAAGTAGTTGGAACCAATTCATTCTACTTAGTAAACGAGATAATTTTTTCTCACAAATTTCTCTCAAGTAATATATTTTGACCGAGAAAACAACATTTTTCACGATACTAAAAGTGTATGACGTGCGAACTACCAACTCCTGGTGGTGAAGACATATGAACTTGGAGCATGGGGGAGGAGTTCAACGCGCAGTGCCACAGTGGCGGAATTGGAAAAACTGGTCCAGACAGTATCACTTATCCCCATTTACCGCTGTGAAAAAAAGGGTGTCTACAAAGAGCGATGGTTGAAATTTATCGGTCGCAAACGTCAAAAAGACCAAGGGAAAAATGTATACTGGCAGTACGAAGAGTAAAGTCTAATCAACAACTAGTATTACTTTTTGTTGAAAATAATTGTACGATATACACTTGGAAATTTCGTAGTTAATTCATAATTTATTTGCACATATTTGGGTTGAAAAACTAGATAACATTAATGTATTTGGATGTATTTTCACATTGATAAAAACAATTAAATTTTTTCCTACTAATAATTACAGTAGTATGAAAAACAGGGATGGAACATGTTTATCTATGTAATATGAGATAATATGTGGAAATGTATGTATGTAAAAGAGAAAACAATATTTTCAATATATTTATTTATATTTATTGATATTTCTCCAATAGTTATATTATTCGTGTAATTTACTGCAACAATAGATTTGTGAGTTTTCATTGAATTGTATCAATTGTCTGTGAAAGCATTTATTCATCTCTAATTTGACAGAGTACTGATTTGTTGTCGTTGCTTCTTGGCTAATCACTTTCGCAAGTATGCTAGAATAATCAATTCCTTCACTTCCCACACCTGACACACGTGACTCGATCGCACCAATGCTGCTGCTCTTTCACAGACTGATTCTTGAAATGTGTAAAAACCCAGTTGCAAGTACTTGCTCCATCACGAAGATAGAACGACTATAAATCTGCTTTTCCGAAACCGGAGCTCAATTCAGTTCAAAGTTTATACATGCCGAATCACAATGCAAGCGCAGTTTTCACGTTTGTACCAAACAAATTCAAACTGTTGAACTTCAAAGACACTCTATTTATTAAAGAGGCAAATGTAGATACATTGTACTATGTGGTCTAATTTGCCCGATTCCGCCACTGCGGCGCCATTAACAAAGGTGCTTCAACTCCATAGGCACTGGATGATTTTTGTTATGTTCCACTACACAAAAAAAAAACAACTGTGATGTTAAATAAATCTAATAACTTGCTTGGGGTTTCTGATATGATTATGTGGTACTAAATCACGAAAATTTTGAGAAAGCGATCAGTTAAATCTGTCTGGTATCCAAAATAGTAGATTCTTTTGTAATTCAATGATGTTGAAATCTCAGATGATGTAATTTTCAATCAATCTGAATCTGAACATTGAATTCTAATTCTTAGATTGGAAAAGTTCATTATTGACAGCTATAATAATACCCTCATAGGAAGTGTTTCCAATGTTATAAATTCCCAGAAAATAGTCCCTAATTCAATTCTTTTCTTCCAACCCGCTTTCTGAAAATACAATGGAAAACATGTGTTTTTGAGTTCAATCCCCTACTGTTCTAATTCTCCAGAATCCTACAATTTTTTCAATTTCTGATATAACCTCATGGAATACTACCTTCTTCACATGACTGTTTGGTCAAGTTATATGTAAACATCTTCAAACTTATCTACAATCTGATTTTTTAAATATTTCTAACCAGTAGTGAGTGGTGCAGGTTATTAGGCATGATGATCTTCATTGGGTGATACTTTCCATAAGAATTTTTGATCCTGTAATTTCAAAATTGGGATCGACTTTACTTATGAGGTAGATATATTTTTTGGAATACTAAAAATTGATGAATTTTTTACCCTTTATTTGACTTAATTTAATTTCCGAAATTATTCGCAGAGGATCATGGAACAACTTTGAATAATCACTTACACTGGCATTGAGGAAGTCGATTTTGTCATTGCGGTTTTTCACTGCCTAGCTTTTTTGTGTCTCATCCAAATTCAGAATGTCTGTTTCCAGTTCATCATTTTATTTCTCCCAAAAGAAAGCAGTTGCGGTTTCAAGTTTTTCCTTATTTCTTTTGTTACATTATCAGTTAGTGTTTTTGAGAATATTTTAATGATAGTTTTATCACTATATCAGCGGTGTTACTCAGTTCACACAATTATTTCCGGCTTATTGAAGAAATGAATTAGAGAACTTAATACTATAAAAATAGTCGAGATATGCACATTCCACTAACATACGTTCACTACTCAGAGAGTAGCAAACGGAATTCATTTATTGATGAATAGTCAAAAACTGCCAAAAAACATATTGGCTTATTTAATTTTCACCAACTTCCAGACGTCCGAATCATTCGTAATTTTGCAGACGTATCAAGAACCGAAGACAATACAATAATTTCATAGCTATGACCTGGTATTCTCACCAAGATCGTTTGATAGATAGAACCTGGACAGCCGTATGAAAAATCGCTCCAAAGTTAATTAGTGATTAAAGGGTTTATTCAGTCCGAAAGAGACTTCCCCCCAGAGTGGAAACGAATACCCAATTGAAGATTGAACCTACAAACAACCTAGTAGAAATCGACAACCTGCTGGAAATTGCAATCTGGCCTTCTAAAAATCGGTGCTTGCAGGGATCGGTTCTCTCTCGAGAGCCGATTTAGTGGAAGTATTGGTCACTTTGTTTGCCTCTATTGGAGATGACCTGATCAAAATCCCAGCTGTAAGTTCTCTATTATCAGCTAGAACCAAAGATAATGATGGCTCAAGTGAGCATGCTCCTGCCAAATGGCAGGAAAAGGAGATATTCCCTACACTCCCAGTGCCTGAAGGTAACTTAAACCCAGCTATTCATCCTACCGCATTTCATAGAAGTTGTAGAATCGTAGGCCCTAATGCCTCAGCTTGGAGAAATATTCAAAATATCAAAATTCCGAACAAATTCGAACAACTGTCATCCATGTCAGAAGGTGAAATGCTCGCAATTTTGCTTCAGTTCAGGAGCGGAATCAGCTCTGGTGCGTCTTTTGAATGTCGGCCCTGAAATTTTAGTAATAGTGATAGGAGACCCCGAGTCACAGTCAGCATAATTTACATTTCAAAGATATGGCGAACACACTGGTCATTCTCAGCACATTCTCCAGAATTTAGTAATAACTTCCATTTCATGTGGATGAATTAATAGAGTTTTTCTCCCTTAGTTTTTTTGTCTTTTTTCTCTTATGTAAAAAAACGTGGGGTGCTGATATCTCCATATCATTATGAAAAGTGAGTAAAGAGCACCCCACGCTTTTTTTACATAAAGAAACATTTTTGGTCAATGACTTTATTCTTATTGTTTTCAACATTTTAGTGCTTATTGCTATATAAGTTTTTCTAAACTATAATTTTTTCCATTGTGCAGTTTATATATAATGGTATATTTAGCAACGAATGAAATCAGATTTTCAGCAGTCGCTTATTTTCCTTCCATGAAGATATGCATTGGAAATATTCCAGTGAGTTGAAGCATAACAACTGCATTTTTAGAAAATCGACGCATTTCTCTCAAAAAGTGGACGTATCTGTGTGTTTTCGATTTTATGTCAAATGGGCTATTCAACATATACTTTAGGTCGAATCGTTCAGGTGAATCGAATAATTATTATTCATAAATAAATTGTGTATATGATACCAAATAGATTACAGAAATAATTTCAACTTGAGCAACTATATAAAATTATGTGTATGAGCAACGATATGAAATGATGTTCATTATGATAATACTCACATCGGAACAATTGTAGTTATTCTTTTGTTCACATGTAACTATAACGTACATTTTTGTTCTCTGTTCAGCCAAACTATCACGACGTTATTTCTGCCTTGAATGGTGACACTTGTAACGTAGCTATTTGGCTCGACACTGTTTGTTGGTTTCAGCTCATTAGGGAATAAGTATTTTGGCATCGTTAGATTCACCATCCAAACAGAAACTTCTGGGTTCTGAGTCTCCACCTGTGGAAGGAATACATTTATTGATAATCAAGTAACGTATTTGAATACTTTTCTATTTATCCTACTCAATAGTGAGCAATAATGAATGTCAATAGTAGAGCTTGTGTAAATCGACGCTACCTCCTTTTTTTATCTTAAAAAAGTGGCCCTGCCCACATGCGCAAAATGTCCACTTCTCATCCAATGAGAAACCTTCTTCCTTTCGTTTAGTGAAATATATTTTTAACCCCCCCTCCCAATGAGAAATCACATCGATAAGAGAAAAATGATGGCTATGCTATGCATTGCATTCATATAGAGTTTTATTTTGTCTCTTCGTCAATTAATGGAAGTAGAGAAGGAAAAGTTAGAACACGTCCTCCGAAAAAGTTAGAACACGTCCTCAGAAAAAATACAAGTTTCCGAAGGGACCGTGTAGTAGAACTCTCCACGAGCTATTATTGAAATATATGTGTTTTTTTTCGAGGGCAATGGGGGTAGTTTTTGGGAACGAATATAACGATTTCCTTCTAACTTCTGTTGATGACCTCTTGATAATGTCACATTTCTTTGAAGAGCACCTGGTGTATTGAGAGAGGTTGCAGTAGGCAGGCATAACCAATGAGTTGGAGGAGATTTTTTCAGGAGGATATGCAGTTTCTCGGTTATATTGTCAGTCCTGATAGTGTTCAACCAGGTCCGGAAATGGCTTTAGTAATCAAGGAGCCCCAACATCCCATTACACAAAAGAGCTGAAGCTATTTTGAGCCTATCTAATTACGATAGGGTTTCTTTCCCTCAGTTCGCAAACCTTGCAGAAGCACTCACGGTTCTGTTGAGAGAACTCACTAAATGGAGGTGGTTATTATCTGTCGAGGGATATTTGTGCCATGAACCCGTACAAAGTTTTGGGTAAATATACAACTATTTACATTATTATTTCAGGATTGGGTTTCAGAAAGTCAGAGTCAGAGTGTTAGTTAAAAAAGGTGCCAACAGCAGATAAATTAAAAAGGGTTTATCGAAAGAAGTACGAGTTTAAAGAAACAAAAATGCCGCCCACTTCAACAGCGTCGACTACGACATCAACACAACCAGCAATGGCAATTGGAATAGCAATAACAATCACTTTGAAGACTTGCCATTTTATAGCGGAAATACGAAAATAAATTATTTTCTCCGTATCATAGAAGATACGTCTTCCGCTTGCCAAGTGGTCTGAGACACAAATAGTCCCAATAGTCAGGTTGAAATTAAGAGGTATTGCAAAACAATAGGTAGACGCAGAGAGTCAACTTCGAACAACCCATAGCTGGGATAAGCTTGAGAGGGGTTTTGAAATAATAATACCCCCCCGCCTCGTAGAATGTTTGAGAATATCAACAGTGATATTCCGGACTCATCGACTTATTTTTTTATATAAGTTATTTTTTAAAATTAATGATTCAAATTGGAACATTTAAAATTAGTGAGTATGTACAAATTTCAGCTACAGTATTATGACTGCTGTTCGGCCTAGGTATTTTAAAACATAATTACAATTTGGTCTCATTCTTATCGTCTTCTGGTTTGTGTGCATTCTATAGTGATAATATGATGTATGAGGCAGCAGCAGTTTTCCATCGTCCACCAGAAACTGGCACATTCATTCAATATGTTGCAGATAATGCTGATATAAATATATATACTTTAGACGGTCATAACACGCTTCACATAATAGGTATCATTCAAAAGCTCATGTGTTAAAACGAGTCTATCAAAATGATGGTGTAGAAGCTAAAAGTAAAACGTATGTGCAAAATTTTGCTTATGGCACTAAAGCAACACTATCGTTACTTATGACTACTTATTGCGTTTCTCAGAGCAATTGATTATATTATGAAAGGAAGTGGCATAAAAAGTGCTTTCTTAAATTTTTGCATCTAATTTATTAGAAAAAAAAATGCTCAATGGCCATGCTTTGTGAGAGCTGTTAGAGCTTATATATAACTTCATCTCACTTTATCAACAATAATATTAAAATAACTTGTTATTGACGATGAGATGGATGCGAATCTTAATATTTCTGAAGAAAAACCATTGTTTCTTTGCCAACGTTTCGAATTTTATTACACTCATCTTCAAGGCTCTGTAACAATGAGTTCTTGTAAGTTGAAGGAGTTAAGAAATAATTAAAATAAAGAAACATATGACCACAAGAATTGGAACTTTTCACAGTAAAATAGGTTATTGAAAAAGGAAAGACTCACCAAAAATTAATTTTTCCGAGTTGGATGTGGATAAAAATAATACATAAACAGACATTCTAGATACAAATGAAAATCACTTTCACGGGACAACAGGTTCAACAACAAGTATGAGACCATATAGTTCTTGTATCAAATTCTGGACGTGTTCCAGAGTTTCCACTCACGATTGAAATTGACTGTAGAGGAAGAAAATAATTAGCTTTTTCACCAATGTCATTAAAAGTCAAACCAACTTTTTCAGAGAGGTTTCTTAACTATTTTTCACATCCTAATTTCCAAGATAAAATAAACATCATTAAGAATTTGAAAACAAGAGCGCACAAAAAGTCAAACCCAGAAAATCATAAAAAAATCTAAAACATCAAACAATTTCTATTAAAAAACAATTACCCTCCATCACTAATAAAAACAATTATCCAGGATAACAAACCTTTAACACCAATGACAATGAAATATACAAAAACCGTATGTGAAAATATCTCTGAAAAACTTGCAAAAACGTTGAACGAAGAAAATTCCAAGATCGCATTTTCAAACGACAACACCATTGGCAAAAAGTTTTATTCACGCCAAAAAACGAAAACCCCTATCAATCTACAGTCAAATGTCGTCTAGAAAATCAACTGTAATAATTGTACAAATTGTCAGACAGGTCGATATTTAAAAAAACGCATATCTGAACACGAAGGGACACAAAAAAACTGAATCCAAAATCCCACTTATCTAGTAGAACATACTAGAAAAAAAATTTTTGATTCCGAAAACCCCATCATCCTTGACAAAAAAACCCTTCCTGTCAAAAAAACCTCTCAGCAAATTATCGAAATTGTCTACCAAGACAGCGTCAATACCAGGAGGAACATAGAAGGATTGAACACGTCCTATTTCAATTTGTCAGATTTCTAACTGATTTGTTATCGTTTTTCACCACAATTGTTTTCCCCATTGATACAAGAACTATATGGTTCACGATATTTTTTAAATTTTATCTCAATTCGTTTGTCTCGTACTTGATGGTAAACTTGTTGTCCCGTGGAAGTGATTTTTGTCTAGAATGTCTGTTTATGTATTATCTTTATTTACATCCTACTCGGAATAACTAATTTTTGGTGAGTCTTTCCTTTTTCAATAACCTATTCTATTGTAAAATGTTCCAATTCTTGTGGTCAAATGTTCAATTTTTTCACTATTTCTTAATCCCTTCGACTTACAAAAACTCATTCTTACAGAGCCCTGAAGATGAATTTACTTAAATTCGAAACGTTGGCAAGGAAATAATAGTTTTTCTTCAACAAAATTGATCCAAATCCCAACAAACCTCCTCAATATTGTATGTTTATATTGGATCACTAAACTTACTGAAATTAATATTGCTGTGTAATACATAACAGTATTTCATATATTGATATTAAAAATGGTGATGAAATAGCTGAAGCTACAGTTCATCAAATGAAAGTAATATGGAGAACTATGGCTACAATATTTTCATATGGTGTCGATTGCAAGATACTTCATAAGAACTTAGCGTGTGGGAGATTGGCAAGCTCATTTGAATAGCGTTGAAGAAAAGCTTCCTCATTTACACGCATCAGAACATTTTCCTTACGCTAAGTCTTACCACTTATATCTGCAAGTTATGCTACAGTTAGAGAACTCAATTGATCCTAGTATTAACTAAAAGATAAACGTTCTGATAAATTGAATTGTGGAACTTTGACGGATATGGCAAATAAGCAATCAATCAATGAAGACGGATGGAGGTACTGCTCGAGGAAAAAGAGGAAAGAGAGTATCATAAGTAAATGGGTTTATGGTATGCATGCGATGAATACTGTGTGTGAAGGATTGGGAGATCTCGCTAATGTAGATGCGAGTGATTCACGAGTGAAGATAGATGTTGAAGACATTAAAAAACTTCTTAAGTGGTTTTTATTACATGATCCTTTTGAGGTTGAAAAATCATTTCAAATGTCAGTGAAGTCGTCGGTGATAATAAAATTAATTGTCATAAAGCTCGTGAAGTTGGGATTGCTTCTATGTCTAGAATGAAGGACAAACATTCAATAATATTAAATTGAAACGCGCTTTAACCATAAGTAACACCAGGAAGTGCATCATGAGAAGATACATATAGACTCTGTATTACTATTTCAACGCAATACGTTCAGTATGTACATAGACATTTCGGTCATAGAGTGATCTTAGTATTTGATGGTTATACTGATTATAAGAAAAACATTTAAGCTGCAGAACACCGTCGTCGAACTATAATAACATATTCATCTTCTGATGCGTTTTGATAAATTTTTACAGTTCCAACAAACCAAAATAATTTATTCAAATACTCAAAACAAGTCTCGCTTCATTACAATGTTATGTGAAAAATTACAACTGCGAACATTTAGTGAAACAAGCTAATAATGTCGTTGATGTCCTCATAATTGAAACAATTCAATTCAACAAACACAACTATCGTTGTTGGTGAACATGTTGTTTGTTATACTACTGACTTTACGACCTCCAATTGATAATTTGTTATTTTTGAAACCTGAGAAGGCTCCACAACAAACAAAAATATATTCATCTGCTCATCCAAAATATCAAAATTTATCTTATTTTACATGCAATAACTGGCTGCAATACTACATCAGAAAGGGGTAAAACAACAGCATTCAAATTGTTTGAAAAACATGATTCAATTGATTGTGCAGAAGTATTTGAAAAGGCACAAGTTATCATCACAAACAGGATTCGCTTTCTTCTTGCTATAATATATGGAGCTCCAAAAAATTTATTCTATGGACAAGTATTGATATTCGAGTTTTGTAAAAAATAAACGGAATAATAAAGGGGTACAACTATCTTGTCTTCACCCAACATCTGCCCTGCTTATCAACACTTATATCGAGTATACTATCAAGTTAATGTGGCTAGGCAATCAACTAGACCCAGAAGACTGGGGTTGGAAATTAATAGATAACACTTCAGGTCCAATTGAAACTTCACTCCCACGTGTTCCAGAAAAACTTCTCAACACTACTTTTGCAATTGCAAAAAGGGTTGTTGTGCAAATTGCTATAGAAAAGTCGGATAATTTTGTTAACCAGTATGTACCAATTGTAAAGGCCAGCCTTGCTTCAATGTTGAATCAAATGCAACAGATGAGGATTCGTATGATATCAATGAGGAGATAACTGATGCATCTTTCTCAGAACAATTCACAGATATCTGGCAAGAAGAAGAAGAAAGCGAATAAGACATTACTGTTGAAGTAACATTTGAAGATTATGAGCCAAACAAAATTTTTCCGAAATCAATAATAATTCGTTCCACTTCAATCATTTCCAATGGTACCAATTCCTAATTAATAGAATATTGTCCAAAATGAATCAAAATATATTGGAGTATGCCTACCGGGGAAAACAACGTTACAAAAATGTGCCAAATACACTACCTCACAGGTGGTGTATAAATGTGTGCAAGTTATGTTGACTTCTTCAACTTTTGGAATCGCGATATCTCAGGAATGATGATTCGTAGAAAAAAAGTATCGGAACAAATTTTTGTAGACAATTGCATGATCTACATATTTTTTTTCGAATTCACTACAATTTACATAGAACACATAACCTAGTACCTATTATATGTGCATATGCCTTCATTTGAATTTGATGAATTTTGTACGAATTATATTATGTACACATTGACAAACATATGTTAGTACTCACCATTGGGTATCTGAAGGATTTTATCTTTGGATAAAGCAGCTGGCTGACTCCTTGCCTTTCATACCAAGAATACTTATATTCTCCCACATTCGTGTCATTGAATGTAACGTAAAGGAGATAAAGCCCATCAGAAGAAAACCACAGCGTGTGTGATGTTTCCAGAACAAAGTTTTCATAAAGCCAGTCTGGAACTCCATTGAATATTACTTCTGGCTGACCAGTTTTTGTTATCCTACAAACAAGATCTTTCTCAACTTTGGGTTTATAAAAAATGTCGTTTTCGTATATGAAGACCACTGCAGTGCCATCTGGAGACCATTCGGCATACTGCAGGTATGGGGCATTTTCATCGAGTTCTTTTGGTGAAAGTGGCTTCCGTAGTCTATGAAAAAAGAATTAGTCAGTTGGGGTTATTTATTAGGTGTCGGAAAATCGTTAGGTCAATAAATGATCGGTCCGCGCATGAACATAAGATAGGCAGCGAAGAGTAGGAAATCGACTAGAACTCATTTCAGTGCACGCTCGAAAATGAGTATCCACCGGAACCGCTCAAGTAACCACCGCGCGGAAGTAGAGTGAACCCCAAATCAGATTAAAGAGGAAAAAGACCCCTACAGAATATAATTTTTATGAAACGACGGTGATGTAAGTATATGGCATATGATTGAAGAAGGTTGTAGTAAATTTTGATTGAATGTTGACTTTTAGTTTTACCATTAAAACAATTGGGGATATTTTTTATTTTAAATCCAACCACCCTCTTGCACAAAAAAGCAGTTATTATAAATTCAGCAAACAGGTCCATAAGAACTTACTGATCCACTCTTCCGTCCCAATGCAATGAAAAAGCCAAAATTGCACTTGTCAAAAACAACTACCCCCCAAAATTATTAAACGCAATTTTCAAACAACGCATGCAATTAGCATATAACCAAAGAACTCCTCCCAAAATGATACTAACAACTGTTTCTACTTCCATTCCGTAAAAAAATTATATCAGAGAAGCTAGGGCACACGCTACACCATTCAACATTGAAGTCTGCCATAAGAAACAATAAATTAAAATTAACTTTCACAAATTGATATCAGAAATCCCTCCAAATAAAAATAACTCGTTGCGCAAGGAGTCTCGAAATCCCAGGTCTTGAATAGATGAAGGGTAATATACAAAAAAAAACAAAGTACGGAGAGGCTGAAGAGTCATATCGACCCCCCTACAATCTACAAGAAGAATCTGTATACCAAATCCCCTGTAAAGATCTAGACTGCCAAGAAGTATACATTGTTCAAACTGAGCAACACCTAGAAAACCGAATAAATGCCCACAAATACACATACAATGCAACCACAGCACTCAACAAACATAAACAAACTACCACCAACGATTTAAACTATGACGGAAAATAATTATCTGTACTGAACGCCTAAACAGAAATGCGTATTGTTAGAAATGATACATACAAAAATACCACCAAATGTCCTAGTGATAAAACTGAAATTCAATATTTGAACAAAATTTACTTTAAACTCCTTTAATTACACGTCATATAGTTAAATCACAATCTTTTCATGAAAACAATATTCGAAACCCAATCCAAAATCATAAAATAACACACAGACTTACAGACCAAACCTCCAACCTATATAAGATGTTCAAGCAACCCGAGTAGATCTTTCCACCCACTCCTATGTTAACCAAATAACACCACGACAATACTGCCGCTCTCTACCTTACCGGCCCCGTTTCCCAAACCTTCCGACAGCTATTTTCTCATCTCGAATTATTATAATAACCACAATCATAACACGGCCTCAGAAATATAATGAAAAATCGAAACACACATGAAAACAAGTGAGTCAGCTGAAAGCATGGTTGATGGTGAGTTAATACCAAAAAATAGCTTCCCACATGACCTTATTTACAATTTTTATTCTTTCTAGAATGTATTAAATTATAATTTCATAACTACGTAATGAAGACTGATGAAGACGGGGGGACCCCGTCGAAACGTTGAATAAATATATTAAACTCCACTAGGCACTACCCTAGATACAAGTTTTATTGAACCAAGAGTACCCCAATACTGCAACATATTTTGAGGTTCGCCCAAAAACGAATATATATATATATATATATATATATATATTTATATATACATATATATATATTTGTATATACATATATATATATATATATATACATATATATGTATATATGTTCTTTAATTCAAAAAGGATTTAAAAATACAAAAGCAAAGTTTTAAATATAAAATAATATCTAGATGAAAATCTTGATTGAAGCCCGGGACTCGAAGTGATGGCGCATTTGCTGTTTCAGTTGGAGGAAAACCTGGAAAAACCCACAACACCATCAGAAATCAGATCATCAACTTTCTCATAGAAAATGACACATGCTCCCTGGGAGCTGAGAGAATCAATCTTGGAAAATACACGTCCGCGTTGGTTTGATCGACGAGTTGTGGTAACTCGTTTCCAAAAATGAGGTTTTGAATAAGACAGCACTCCACGTTGTGTTAACTTATTCTTTTTGGAACGTAGTTCCTTATCGCGCGTTGCGGAAGAGGGCTAGACGGAATAAATTAAGACCAAAAGTTGTAACGAGACTTTCGCTATGGTTATAAGCCGTGCGGCGTGCGCGTGTTTCTCTGTATGTCTCTCTCTCTCATAGAAAGCAAGCCAGTTATTTTCGTTTCGTCTTTCTATTTCACATTGAACAGTGTGGTGTCGCGACGATTATTTTTGTTGAGTGTATACAGGTTTTTTGTACATAATAAATAATAAAAAATAATAACAATAATGAATCCTGACAGTGTTTCTGCACAAGTTCCGGATATTGCTGATGGAGTTAGGTAAGTAAAGATTTTATACAGACAATAATAAATGCTTATGTATTTTTAGCGAGTACGCATTATAACCTCTCTTTACTATTGTGCTAACCAAGTCATACGCGTTATAATCTCTCCATTATTGTGTGTTCAGCAAGTGTACGCGTCATAACTTTAATAAATTCAAAAGCAAATTATATTTTAATATTACAATATCAATGCGTATGTATTTAGCAAGCCGTGCGTGTTCTAACCTATACGCTGTTGTGTTTACGAAGTCGAGAGAGTATATATATATATATATATATATATATATATATATTTATATACACAATTTTTTTTAAAACCCGCATTATTGTGTAGAAAAAGGAAAGAGTATATATATATATATATATATATATATATATATATATATATATATAAAATATTATTGTAACTTAAAAAAAAATATTTTTATTTCAATTCCTTCACTAATTAATCGAAAGGAACTTCGTTCCATCCGGGTGTCCCTTGACACCTCTCAAGTTTTTTTTATTTCTTACGTTGACAAGAGTATGTATTCAGAGTCATTATCTAGTCTCTCATGTTATAGTACATTGTTTTTTAACGTTTTTTAACTGAACTTAAATATTCATCCACCACATCGTAAGTAACCTCAAATTTATCATCAGTTGTTTTTTAACATTATATTTTTATTGTAGTAGTTTTCCAACTTGTAACTCACTAAAGATGGACGTATCTACGTCTGAAACATGTATAATTATATCATCAAGAGTTCGTTCGGACTTGATTCCTAACCTTGAAGAAATGTATCCAAAGTTTGGTTTTGATACCTAACTGTCGGAAATTAAACGTTGTGGAGACGACTTTGTATTTATCAATATATATATATATATATATATATGTTAATATATATATATATATATATATATATATAAATATATATATATATATATATATATACAGGGTGTAACTCAAATGATGTCAGGGGGTGATTCATCGTCATATTTCATGAAAAAAAATTCATATAAACATGTGTCCTAACTTGCTCCGTTTCCGAGTAACGGGGTGTCCAAAGTTTACTGAAAAATCGGTTTTTCATGAATTACTCAAAATTCTTTTCGCCGATTTCGATTGAACTTCATGTGTGTTTTATTTGTAATACGATGCTTCTTGTCATGAAATTAGATTTTGAATTTTGTTTCCAGTGGTGTCGCAGAGGGTAACCAGATTGATATTTACGATAATAAATATTGTACGCTAATGTTTTCGCTGAGTTTGATATATTTGAAATTAATGGCAAACAGTGGCGTAGAAATGGGGGTTACGATCATTTGAGTGTAAAAATGTGTTTTGATATTCGTCGCCATTTGAACAAACTGTGAAATGAAAATCTGTTTGGTTTGGCTAGTAGATGGAAGAAGTATTCAAACTGCTGGTTTATGTCTAATTCATTCGGAAAACAGCATAGGTAATAATGAAAAATAATCAAAGCAGATGCTCAAAATGGGAACCTCCACTTGCAATACAAGCATCTAGTCTCCTTCTCATTGACTGCCGCACACGTTCAAAAAGTCCTGGGGTGTTGCGTATGACATTAGAATTATTCATAATTCTATTCCTCAAGTCATTGTCATCGACAACTGGTGTCGTGGTACCAGTGTCGTGGGTAAATAATTTTTCAATTTAAAAATTAATGTCATTCCGGTAAAAATGTCACAAGTTATTTCAACCTTGTCGGGTTTGAGATGTATTTAATTTAAAAGTAAATAATTTTCATCCCTTATGTTACTACATATTCAATTTTTACTTTGATTTTTACCATAAATATCATGGAGGTAACCCTCTGTGACGACACTGGAATTTTAATCCCTAAACTAATTCCATGAAAAGAAGCCCCTTGTTACTGCTAACAAACATACCTAGTTTCATCAGAATCGGCGTAAAGACTTTTGAGTTATTAATAAAAAACCTATTTTATAGTAACACTTTGACACCTCGTTACTCGGAAACGAAGCAAGTTAGGACACATGTTTATATGAATTTTTTTTCATGAAAGGTTGAAATAACTTGTGACATTTTTACCGGAATGACATTAATTTTTAAAGTGAAAAATTATTTACCCACGACACTAGTTGTACGAAATTCTTGATTGTTTGACATGCTGTTTCTTTTTAAGTTTTCTCGTGGAATTTAAAACCTATACCAGCGATAAAAAAATTCTGATTGTTTTACACAGTAGGTACAAGTCACAAGTATCGTGAAATTGTTAGAGCGTGCATGCAAACACGATTGTTTACATACTATCAAGTAAATATGAACACCCGCGAATTGGCGCAGATGCATTTTGTGTACAGACTTGTAGATGGAAATGCTGCAGAAGCCCGTCGACTCTATCGAGAACGATATCCGAACAGAGATATTCCAGCAGAAAAAACCTTCACAGGTTACATGCTAGACTGTGTGAAACTGGATCTGTAACTGAACAGGCTGAGCGTCCTGGTAGACCGAGGACAATAATGTCACCACAGTTAGAGGAAGCATTTCTCCAAGAAGTTGACAACAATTCATCATTAAGTACCCGAAAATTAGCTTTACAGTTCCATGTCAGTCATCAAAGTGTTTGGAAGGTTCTGCATACGAATTTATTATATCCATACCACAAACAACGGGTGCAGGCACTGTTACCAAGAGATTTTCCCAGACGATTGGAGTTTTGTCAGTGGTTTCGTCAACAAATTGTAAACAATCGCAATTTTATGTCTGAAATTTCATTCACAGATGAGGCAAGTTTTTCACGGGATGCCATCATGAATTTTCACAACAATCATTCTTGGGAATACGAGAATCCTCATGCCATTGTAGAAAGTGGATTTCAACGGTCAACGTCTGGGCGGGAATTTGTGGCGATCATCTGATAGGGCCGCATTTTCTTCCTCCTCGACTCAATGGTGTGACGTACAGACAATTTCTAGAAGGATCATTGCCAGAATTGTTACAGGATGTACCTTTGCTAGTAAGGCGAAATATGTGGTTTATGCACGACGGGGCACCTGCTTATTTCAGTGTTACCGCTCGTGAATATCTCAATGATACTTTTGCTCACCAGTGGATAGGTCGTGGGGGACCTCAACCGTGGCCACCACGATCTCCAGACTTGAACCCTCTGGATTATTTCTTTTGGGGATATCTTTAATCGCTTGTTTGTGCGACACCAGTTGTCGATGACAATGACTTGAGGAATAGAATTATAAATAATTCTAATGTCATACGCAACACCCCAGGACTTTTTGAACGTGTGCGGCAGTCAATGAGAAGGAGACTTGTATTGCAAGTGGAAGTTTCCATTTTGAGCATCTGCTCTGATTATTTTTCATTATTACTTATGCTGTTTTCCGAATAAATTAAACATAAACTAGCAGTTTGAATCCTTCTTCCATCCACTAGCCAAACCAAACAGATTTTCATTTCACAGTTTGTTCAAATGGCGACGAATAGCAAAACCCATTTTTATACTCAAATGATCGTAACCCCCATTTCTACGCTACTGTTTAGCCATTAATTTCAAATAATATCGAACTCAGCGAAAACATTAGCGTACACTATTTATTATCGTAAATATCAATCTGGTTACCCTCTGCGATACCACTGGAAACAAAATTCAAAATCTAATTTCATGACACGGAGCATCGTATTACAAATAAAACACACACGAAGTTTAATCAAAAGAATTTTGAGTAATTCATGAAAAACCGATTTTTCATTAAACGTTGGACACCCCGTTACTCGGAACCGGACAACTTAGGACACACGTTTATATGAACTTTTTTTCATGAAATATGACAAGGAATCACCCCCTGGAATTAATGACATCATTTAAGTTACACCCTGATATATATATATATATATACAGAGTGGCCACTTTTTTAATGGGATTGTATTGGTAACTTTTAAACCATAAGAGTTAGAAGGTCGGTCAAATGGAGAAAAAGTTGCATTCATAGAGGCATGTCAAGCAGTTCAGACAAATCGAGATTATCAGGGCCGGTTATTGAGATATCATAAGAAAAGTAAATTCTGTCATTTTGATTTTTCTTTTTTTCCCACTTTATTTCGAATATTATCAAAAAATGTCACAGGAGTTTTTTATTCGACAGTAAATTATCCTCAATTTGACATAATCAGATTTTGTATCCAACGTTTCGTACGCTCTGGGCCACCCTCAACCTCATTTTTTTAAATATGGACCTGCATATTTTATGACACTTTTCGAAATAACTTTCAACGCTTAATTCAACGATATATCATACAATGTCATTAAAAGTTTATTTTCAGGTGATTTTGACCCTTATCCAAATTTCTTTGGGTCGGATCTGTATTACATTTAGGTACCTTTAGTTTAATTAACAACATGCAATACATTTCGATAGGAGAATCAACTTACTCATCTTCAACTGAATGGAACATAACAGAATCAAAGCAAGAAACAAGTAATAATTATTTACAAAGTTCAAGAGGTGAAAAACCTAATTCATAATAATTAAACGAAACTATCATTTAATGAAAGAAAAATCAAATGATTATTCGAAAGTAAATGATGAACATTAATGAAGTAAGTGTTCGAAATGTCCACCATTTTGTAAAATGCACTTTGCGGTTCTGGAACCCATACTTCTCATACATTCGCTTATTTCGTCTCCTTGAATACCTTCCAATACATTCTCAATCTTCTCGCGAGGAATCATTATTGTTGGATTTGTCATTTGTTCCGTTGAAACAAATTACAGAATCGAACTTTATTTTGAGATCATTACGATATAATTTTCGCAAGGCTTGGTATTCAAATTCAAAATCATTGTATTCGCGTCTCTTGACTATTTTATTAACAGCAGTTTTTGATAAATTGCATTCACTGGCCACAGTTCTCGATTTTTTTTCTGGGTTCAATTGAATTTGGGTCAGAACATTGATATCGTTGATAGACTTGTTTTTTCTTACATACACACAACTCTAGGTTTATTGAATGTATTATTTTCAAGTAGTAGGCCGTGGATAAAAAAGAACATAACAAGAAATGTCATATTATTTGTCACTTCGTTCATTATTGTGTCACAAGAACTTGTCATTAAATACTTTCCTGAGTAATTTCAATTTAACTTATTCGATATGGTAAGATACACAAATGAAGAGAAGAGAGATATGTTCGAAGTGTACATAAAACTAGATAGAAATTCGTTCAAATTATATCCTGAAAGAACAACACCAAATATTAAAATGTTTCGACGTTTATCTACAACGTTACTTGCACATAATTCATTCATCAAACCTAGAGGTCCTTATGTACGACGAAACGAGCCTATCAATGACATCAATGTTCTGGCCCAAATTCGAATGAATCCAGGAATAGGATCGAGAACTATGGCCAGTGAATGCAATTTATCAAAAAGTGCTGTTAATAAAATATTCAAGAGACACGGATACCATGACTATAAATACCAAGCCGTGCAAAAACTATATCGCAATGATCCTGAGAGAAGGTTGCAATTCTGTAATTGGTTTCAACGGAAGGTGCGGAATAACAACAATTTTGCGCACAATATCATTTGGGGAGACGAAACGACATTCACAAATTCTGGCATGTTCAATCGAAGGAACAAACATTTTTATGCCACAGAAAATCCTTACTAAATTCATGAAGTTAGACATCAATATCGTTTTTCTTTGAACATATGGTGCGGTTTGTTGAATAATAAATTACTGGGGCCCTATTTTATTGACGGCAACCTAACCGGAGCAAAATATGTAGAAATTATAGAAAAAATGTTGGATGATCTTCCTATACGGTATCGGCGTAATAGTCCATGGTTCCAACAAGACGGATGTGGTCCACACAACTCAAGAATAGTCACAGACTATCTAAATCGAACTTTTCCCGATTCATGGATTGGAACAAGAGGTCCAGTAGCATGGTCTGCCAGATCTCCGGATTTGAATCCGCTGGATTTTTATTTGTGGGGATATCTCAAAAATAAAATTTATGATACGAAGCCGACAATAGAGATTCTTCGCGAGAAGATTGAGAATGTATTGGAAGGTATTCAAGGAGACAAAATAAGCAAATGTATAAGAAGTATGGGTTCCAGAACCGCAAAGTGCATTTTACAAAATGGTGGACATTTCGAACACTTACTTCATTAATTCATCATTTACTTTCGAATAATCATTTGATTTTTCTTTCATTAAATGAAAGTTTCGTTTAATTATTATGAATTAGGTTTTTCACCTCTTGAAATTTGTAAATAATTATTACCTGTTTCTTGCTTTGATTCTGTTACGTTCCATTCAGTTGAAGATGAGTAAGTTGATTTTCTAATTGAAATGTATTGCATGTTGTTAATTAAACTAAAGGTACCTAAATGTAATACAGATCCGACCCAAAGAAATTTGGATAAGAGTCAAAATCACATTGTATGATATATCGTTGAATTTAGCGTTAAAAGTTATTTCGAAAAGTGTCATGAAATATGCAGGTCCGTATTGAAAAAAATGAGGTTGAGGGTGGCCCAGAGCGTACGAAACGTTGGATACAAAATCTGATTATGTCAAAATGAGGATAATTTACTGTCGAATAAAAAACTCTCGTGACATTTTTTGATAATATTCGAAATAGAGTGGGAAAAAAGAAAAATCAAAATGACAGAATTTACTTTTCTTATGATATCTCAATAACCGGCCCTGATAATCTCGATTTGTTTGAACTGCTTGACAATGCTTCTATGAATGCAACTTTCTCACCATTTGACCGACCTTCTAACTCTTATGGTTTAAAAGTTACCAATACAATCCCATTGAAAAAGTGGCCACTCTGTACATATATATATATATATATATATATATATATATATATATATATATATATATATATATATATATATATATATATATATATATATATATATATATATATATATATATATATATATATATAAATATATATATAATATATATATATATATATATAAATATATATATATATATATATATATATGAGTGGTTTCGGATCCCACTATAAAAGGTAAGGTCCCCGTGATCTTAACTCGTACAAGTTTTCATTAACTTCTGAGGGTTGGTCAAACAACTAAGAAAGCGGTTAAAAACAAACAAACAAACAAAACAATATATATATATATATATATATATATATATATAATATATGTATATATATATATATATATATATTCATATACAAAACTAGGGATATTGGGGTAAGCAGCAATTAAAAAGTAAACTCTTCAAGGTTTATCCAAGCTTTCAGAAATGTTTATTTCCATCATCAGGGGGAAACTTTGTTGGGGTTGGTTTCAATGATGTTAATCATATTCATCTAACATAGTGATATAAAGGAAAACCGTAGATCAAGGAATAAAATGAAGTTCAAAGTTACTACAACCACATTAGCGTTGTTTAAAATTATATAAATATAAATGTGTACTCTATGTGGTGTGACAAGTGAATTGACAGGTTAGGAATTCCTAACCTAACTTAACCTGTCAGTTTCACTTGTCACACCACATAGAGTACACATTTATATTGATATAATTTTGAACAACGCTAATGTGGTTGTAGTAACTTTGAACTTCGTTTTATTCCTCGATCTACAGTTTTTTTGTTTTCCTTTTGTATCACCATGTTAGATGAATATATTTAACATCATTGAAACCAACCTCAACGAAGTTTCTATCTGAAGATGGAAATAAATATTTCCGAAAGATTGGATGAACCTAAAATGGTTTACTTTCCCATTGCTGCTTACCCCAATATCCCTAGTTTTGTACCTAACTAGTCAGCAAATACTTCCCACACACATTGTTATTAATTTCTTTTTAATATTTGATAACTAGTCATCATAATAAAATATTTGTTATGATAAATTTGTTTAATTGATTTCTTCTTTTATTTAATAATTTTGAAAATTAAATACCTATCATAACAGTAATGACCTATCATAACAGTAACTCCGGCTATGTTGTTCTTAACCTTTTTCTTCTTCTTCTAACATATCGCAGCTCAGTCGGTACGCCTATGGAGTATGACGCATCTCCGTTCTCAAGGTAGGGTTCTGTAATGCCAACTTTTTGCGCTGCTTGACGTCAAAAGTGCTATTTTGTGGGAATATTTATGATTAGGTACTGAATAAATAAACAATGAATACAGAAAAATCGTCAAGTAGTTATTCTTTTATTGAAATAAGTCCTTGAATTGACCTAACCTGTGATATCTAACTTATCTAAATCAGAACAGTGATGTGGAATAGTAAAACTTGCTTATGTGTGATAAAATACTTTGTGAGTATAACGTTTCAAGGTTATGCTCAGTCTATGAGCATAGAAAAATAAATGTTCAAATTCATGGATACAAGTGATCCAAATAACCAAAATAAGTGTCTGGTCTGTTCACTTTATTTAGTTCTGGTTTTTTAAATACCTATTTTTCATTTTTGGTGTTCTGCTGTTAGAAGTGTTCTTGATATCTGGAAAAGTACAGCTCTACTGTAGAAGGCCCCCTTTGTCACTGACAACGTCACGGAGAGGACTTTTGTTATATATATATATATATATATATATATATATATATATATATATATATATATATATATATATATATATATATATAAGGCGAGTGGTTTTTTCCTGCTGGTTTATTTTCCCATTCTTATCTGGATTCGTTTCATAACGTTTGAGGATAGTTTTGCTTGTTTTCTTCTTGTGTTTTATGATAAATTGTTCTTCAAAATTGGAACATGATTTCGTTTCTTACATAATTTTTCTCATCTCTCCAAGCTTGTTTTCTTTCCTCTTGGCAACCCACACTTTTTGTTTATTTTCACTAATTTAAAGTTTTTTCCCACTTTATGTATCACTTTTTGTTATTCTGAATTATTCTAATGATTTTATTTACAATATATAATTCTAGATCTTATATTATATGTACAAAATTTGTTAAAATTCATATTTGACACTTTTCTGTTTTCAAAATACTTATATTTTACTATGTCTCTCAAATTGTTTTTGACATCTCGCTGTTGGGTTTCCTTCTGATATGATTTACCATACATGATGTTCCAACTCGAATACCATTTCGTCTACTTGGGATCCAAAGTTTTTTTTTATGAATTGTGGTTTCTATATTATTTTTATTGGTTGTGAATGTATTGTTGGTAACATACTTATGACAATAGAGATACTTCAATGCTGACTTTTGCGTTGACTAGAACATGGTACAAGATTCCAGAACAGTAAAAAGTATAGAAAAATTGTAAAACAAACATAGCATGAACCACGATAACATAAATACCTAATGATAATAATAATGAATTATCAATTTCACTATTTGATAAACATTTCCTAACATAACAATATATATATAT